>JAUPMV010000137.1:0-105998 GCA_030848855.1 Branchinecta sandiegonensis
TGTCCACTTTAGTCTTTCCACTTTAGTCTTTCCACTTTAGTCCGTCCACTTTAGTCTTTCCACTATAGTCTGTCCACTTTAGTCTTTCCACTATAACATCCACTTTATTCTGTCCACTACAGTCTTTCCAACATAGTCTTTCCACTATAGTCTGTCCACTATAGACTTTCCACTATAGTCTATTTAGTCTTTCCACTTTAGTCTTTCCACTTTATTCTGTCCACTATAGTCTCCACTTTATTCTGTCCACTACAGTCTTTCCACTATAGTCTTTCCTCTATAGTCTGTCCACTTTAGTCTTTCCACTTTAGTTTTCCACTTTAGTCTGTCCACTTATTCTTTCCACTATAGTCTATCCACTTTAGTCTTTCCAACTCAGTCTTTCCACTATAGTCTCCACTTTATTCTCCCCACTACAGTCTTTCCACTATAGTCTTTCCACTATAGTCTGTCCACTTTAGTCTTTCCACTTTAGTCTTTCCATTATAGTCTCCACGTTATTTTGTCCACTACAGTTTTTCCAATTTATTCTGTCCACTACAGTCTTTCCACTATAGTCTGTCCACTTTAGTCTTTCCACTATTCTCTGTCCACTTTAGTCTTTCCACTATAGTCTCCACTTCATTCTGTCCACTACAGTCTTTCCACTTTAGTCTTTCCACAATAGTTTTTCCACTTTAGTCTGTCCACTTCAGTCTTTCCACTATAGTCTGTCCACTTTAGTCTTTCCACTTTAGTCTTTCCACTATAGTCTCCACTTTATTCTGTCCACTACAGTCTTTCCACTATAGTCTTTCCACTATAGCCTGTCCACTTTAGTCTTTCCACTATTCTCTGTCCACTTTAGCCTTTCCACTATAGTCTCCACTTTATTCTGTCCACTATAGTCTAAACTTTATTCTGTCCACTACAGTCTTTCCACTATAGTCTTTCCACTTTAGTCTTTCCACTATAGTCTATCCACTTTAGTCTTTCCACTTTAGTCTTTCCACTTTATTCTATCCATTTCAGTGTGTACACTTTAGTCTGTCCACTGAGTCTTTCCACTTCAGTCTTTCCATTATAGTCTGTCCACTTTAGTTTTTCCACTTTAGTCTTTCCACTATAGTCTCCACTTTATTCTGTCCACTACAGTCTTTCCACTATAGTCTGTCCACTTTAGTCTTTCCACTATTCTCTGTCCACTTTAGTCTTTCCACTATAGTCTCCACTTTATTCTGTCAGCTACAGTCTTTCCACTATAGTCTTTCCACTATAGTCTGTCCACTTTAGTCTTTCCACAATAGTTTTTCCACTTTAGTCTGTCCACTTCATTCTTTCCACTATAGTCTGTCCACTTTAGTCTTTCCACATTAGTCTTTCCACTATAGTCTCCACTTTATTCTGTCCACTACAGTCTGTCCACTATAGTCTTTCCACTATAGTCTGTCCTCTTTAGTCTTTCCACTATTCTCTGTCCACTTTAGCCTTTCCACTATAGTCTCCACTTTATTCTGTCCACTACAGTCTTTCCAACATAGTCTTTCCACTATAGTCTGTCCACTATAGACTTTCCACTATAGTCTATTTAGTCTTTCCACTTTAGTCTTTCCACTTTATTCTGTCCACTATAGTCTCCACTTTATTCTGTCCACTACAGTCTTTCCACTATAGTCTTTCCTCTATAGTCTGTCCACTTTAGTCTTTCCACTTTAGTTTTCCACTTTAGTCTGTCCACTTATTCTTTCCACTATAGTCTATCCACTTTAGTCTTTCCAACTCAGTCTTTCCACTATAGTCTCCACTTTATTCTCCCCACTACAGTCTTTCCACTATAGTCTTTCCACTATAGTCTGTCCACTTTAGTCTTTCCACTTTAGTCTTTCCACTATAGTCTCCACTTTATTTTGTCCACTACAGTTTTTCCAATTTATTCTGTCCACTACAGTCTTTCCACTATAGTCTGTCCACTTTAGTCTTTCCACTATTCTCTGTCCACTTTAGTCTTTCCACTATAGTCTCCACTTTATTCTGTCCACTACAGTCTTTCCACTTTAGTCTTTCCACAATAGTTTTTCCACTTTAGTCTGTCCACTTTAGTCTTTCCACTTTAGTCTTTCCACTATAGTCTCCACTTTATTCTGTCCACTACAGTCTTTCCACTATAGTATTTCCACTATAGTCTGTCCACTTTAGTCTTTCCACTATTCTCTGTCTACTTTAGCCTTTCCACTATAGTCTCCACTTTATTCTGTCCACTATAGTCTAAACTTTATTCTGTCCACTACAGTCTTTCCACTATAGTCTTTCCACTTTAGTCTTTCCACTATAGTCTATCCACTTTAGTCTTTCCACTTTAGTCTTTCCACTTTATTCTATCCATTTCAGTGTGTACACTTTAGTCTGTCCACTGAGTCTTTCCACTTCAGTCTTTCCATTATAGTCTGTCCACTTTAGTCTTTCCACTTTAGTCTTTCCACTATAGTCTCCACTTTATTCTGTCCACTACAGTTTTTCCAATTTAGTCTTTCCACTTTTTTCTGTCCACTTTAGTCTTTCCACTATAGTCTCCACTTTATTCTGTCCACTACAGTCTTTCCACTATAGTCTGTCCACTTTAGTCTTTCCACTATTCTCTGTCCACTTTAGTCTTTCCACTATATTCTCCACTTTATTCTGTCAGCTACAGTCTTTCCACTATAGTCTTTCCACTATAGTCTGTCCACTTTAGTCTTTCCACAATAGTTTTTCCACTTTAGTCTGTCCACTTCATTCTTTCCACTTTAGTCTTTCCACTATAGTCTCCACTTTATTCTGTCCACTACAGTTTTTCCAATTTAGTCTTTCCACTTTTTTCAGTCCACTTTAGTCTTTCCACTATAGTCTCCACTTTATTCTGTCCACTACAGTCTTTCCACTATAGTCTGTCCACTTTAGTCTTTCCACTATTCTCTGTCCACTTTAGTCTTTCCACTATAGTCTCCACTTTATTCTGTCAGCTACAGTCTTTCCACTATAGTCTTTCCACATTAGTCTTTCCACTATAGTCTCCACTTTATTCTGTCCACTACAGTCTGTCCACTATAGTCTTTCCACTATAGTCTGTCCTCTTTAGTCTTTCCACTATTCTCTGTCCACTTTAGCCTTTCCACTATAGTCTCCACTTTATTCTGTCCACTACAGTCTTTCCACTATAGTCTTTCCACTATAGTCTGTCCACTTTAGTCTTTCCACTTTAGTCTTTCCTCTATAGTCTCAACTTTACTCTGTCCACTATAGTCTTTCCACTATAGTCTTTCCACTATAGTCTGTCCACTTTAGTCTTTCCACTATTCTCTATCCACTTTAGTCTTTCCACTATAGTCTGTCCACTATAGACTTTCCACTATAGTCTATCCAATTTAGTCTTTCCACTTTAGTCTTTCCACTTTATTCTGTCCACTATAGTCTAAACTTTATTCTGTCCACTACAGTCTTTCCACTATAGTCTGAGCACTTTAGTCTTTCCACTATAGTCTATCCACTTTAGTCTTTCCACTTTAGTCTTTCCACTTTATTCTATCCATTTCAGTGTGTACACTTTAGTCTGTCCACTGAGTCTTTCCACTTCAGTCTTTCCATTATAGTCTGTCCACTTTAGTCCTTCCACTTTAGTCTTTCCACTCTAGTCTCCACTTTATTCTGTCCACTACAGTCTTTCCAACATAGTCTTTCCACTATAGTCTGTCCACTATAGACTTTCCACTATAGTCTATTTAGTCTTTCCACTTTTTTCTGTCCATTTTAGTCTTTCCACTATAGTCTCCACTTTATTCTGTCCACTACAGTCTTTCCTTTATAGTCTTTCCTCTATAGTCTGTCCACTTTAGTCTTTCCACTTTAGTTTTTCCACTATAGTCTCCACTTTATTCTGTCCACTATAGTCTAAACTTTATTCTGTCCACTACAGTCTTTCCACTATAGTCTTTCCACTTTAGTCTTTCCACTATAGTCTATCCACTTTAGTCTTTCCACTTTAGTCTTTCCACTTTATTCTATCCATTTCAGTGTGTACACTTTAGTCTGTCCACTGAGTCTTTCCACTTCAGTCTTTCCATTATAGTCTGTCCACTTTAGTCTTTCCACTTTAGTCTTTCCACTATAGTCTCCACTTTATTCTGTCCACTACAGTTTTTCCAATTTAGTCTTTCCACTTTTTTCTGTCCACTTTAGTCTTTCCACTATAGTCTCCACTTTATTCTGTCCACTACAGTCTTTCCACTATAGTCTGTCCACTTTAGTCTTTCCACTATTCTCTGTCCACTTTAGTCTTTCCACTATAGTCTCCACTTTATTCTGTCAGCTACAGTCTTTCCACTATAGTCTTTCCACTATAGTCTGTCCACTTTAGTCTTTCCACAATAGTTTTTCCACTTTAGTCTGTCCACTTCATTCTTTCCACTATAGTCTGTCCACTTTAGTCTTTCCACATTAGTCTTTCCACTATAGTCTCCAATTTATTCTGTCCACTACAGTCTGTCCACTATAGTCTTTCCACTATAGTCTGTCCTCTTTAGTCTTTCCACTATTCTCTGTCCACTTTAGCCTTTCCACTATAGTCTCCACTTTATTCTGTCCACTACAGTCTTTCCACTATAGTCTTTCCACTATAGTCTGTCCACTTTAGTCTTTCCACTTTAGTCTTTCCTCTATAGTCTCAACTTTATTCTGTCCACTACAGTCTTTCCACTATAGTCTTTCCACTATAGTCTGTCCACTTTAGTCTTTCCACTATTCTCATCCACTTTAGTCTTTCCACTATAGTCTGTCCACTATAGACTTTCCACTATAGTCTATCCACTTTAGTCTTTCCACTTTAGTCTTTCCACTTTATTCTGTCCACTATAGTCTAAACTTTATTCCGTCCACTGCAGTCTTTCCACTATAGTCTGAGCACTTTAGTCTTTCCACTATAGTCTATCCACTTTAGTCTTTCCACTTTAGTCTTTCCACTTTATTCAATCCATTTCAGAGTGTACACTTTAGTCTGTCCACTGAGTCTTTCCACTTCAGTCTGTCCACTTTAGTCCTTCCACTTTAGTCTTTCCACTCTAGTCTCCACTTTATTCTGTCCACTACAGTCTTTCCAACATAGTCTTTCCACTATAGTCTGTCCACTATAGACTTTCCACTATAGTCTATTTAGTCTTTCCACTTTTTTCTGTCCACTTTAGTCTTTCCACTATAGTCTCCACTTTATTCTGTCCACTACAGTCTTTCCTTTATAGTCTTTCCTCTATAGTCTGTCCACTTTAGTCTTTCCACTTTAGTTTTTCCACTTTAGTCTGTCCACTTATTCTTTCCACTATAGTCTATCCACTTTAGTCTTTCCAATTCAGTCTTTCCACTATAGTCTCCACTTTATTCTGTCCACTACAGTCTTTCCACTATAGTCTTTCCACTATAGTCTGTCCACTTTAGTCTTTCCACTTTAGTCTTTCCACTTTAGTCCGTCCACTTTAGTCTTTCCACTATAGTCTGTCCACTTTAGTCTTTCCACTATAGCATCCACTTTATTCTGTCCACTACAGTCTTTCCAACATAGTCTTTCCACTATAGTCTGTCCACTATAGACTTTCCACTATAGTCTATTTAGTCTTTCCACTTTAGTCTTTCCACTTTATTCTGTCCACTATAGTCTCCACTTTATTCTGTCCACTACAGTCTTTCCACTATAGTCTTTCCTCTATAGTCTGTCCACTTTAGTCTTTCCACTTTAATTTTCCACTTTAGTCTGTCCACTTATTCTTTCCACTATAGTCTATCCACTTTAATCTTTCCAACTCAGTCTTTCCACTATAGTCTCCACTTTATTCTCCCCACTACAGTCTTTCCACTATAGTCTTTTCACTATAGTCTGTCCACTATAGTCTGTCCACTTTAGTCTTTCCACTATTCTCTGTCCACTTTAGTCTTTCCACTATAGTCTCCACTTTATTCTGTCCACTACAGTCTTTCCACTTTAGTCTTTCCACAATAGTTTTTCCACTTTAGTCTGTCCACTTCAGTCTTTCCACTATAGTCTGTCCACTTTAGTCTTTCCACTTTAGTCTTTCCACTATAGTCTCCACTTTATTCTGTCCACTACAGTCTTTCCACTATAGTCTTTCCACTATAGTCTGTCCACTTTAGTCTTTCCACTATTCTCTGTCCACTTTAGCCTTTCCACTATAGTCTCCACTTTATTCTGTCCACTATAGTCTAAACTTTATTCTGTCCACTACAGTCTTTCAACTATAGTCTTTCCAATTTAGTCTTTCCACTATAGTCTATCCACTTTAGTCTTTCCACTTTAGTCTTTCCACTTTATTCTATCCATTTCAGTGTGTACACTTTAGTCTGTCCACTGAGTCTTTCCACTTCAGTCTTTCCATTATAGTCCGTCCACTTTAGTCTTTCCACTTTAGTCTTTCCACTATAGTCTCCACTTTATTCTGTCCACTACAGTCTTTCCACTATAGTCTGTCCACTTTAGTCTTTCCACTATTCTCTGTCCACTTTAGTCTTTCCACTATAGTCTCCACTTTATTCTGTCAGCTACAGTCTTTCCACTATAGTCTTTCCACTATAGTCTGTCGACTTTATTCTTTCCACAATAGTTTTTCCACTTTAGTCTGTCCACTTAATTCTTTCCACTATAGTCTGTCCACTTTAGTCTTTCCACATTAGTCTTTCCACTATAGTCTCCACTTTATTCTGTCCACTACAGTCTGTCCACTATAGTCTTTCCACTATAGTCTGTCCTCTTTAGTCTTTCCACTATTCTCTGTCCACTTTAGCCTTTCCACTATAGTCTCCACTTTATTCTGTCCACTACAGTCTTTCCAACATAGTCTTTCCACTATAGTCTGTCCACTATAGACTTTCCACTATAGTCTATTTAGTCTTTCCACTTTAGTCTTTCCACTTTATTCTGTCCACTATAGTCTCCACTTTATTCTGTCCACTACAGTCTTTCCACTATAGTCTTTCCTCTATAGTCTGTCCACTTTAGTCTTTCCACTTTAGTTTTCCACTTTAGTCTGTCCACTTATTCTTTCCACTATAGTCTATCCACTTTAGTCTTTCCAACTCAGTCTTTCCACTATAGTCTCCACTTTATTCTCCCCACTACAGTCTTTCCACTATAGTCTTTCCACTATAGTCTGTCCACTTTAGTCTTTCCACTTTAGTCTTTCCACTATAGTCTCCACTTTATTTTGTCCACTACAGTTTTTCCAATTTATTCTGTCCACTACAGTCTTTCCACTATAGTCTGTCCACTTTAGTCTTTCCACTATTCTCTGTCCACTTTAGTCTTTCCACTATAGTCTCCACTTTATTCTGTCCACTACAGTCTTTCCACTTTAGTCTTTCCACAATAGTTTTTCCACTTTAGTCTGTCCACTTTAGTCTTTCCACTTTAGTCTTTCCACTATAGTCTCCACTTTATTCTGTCCACTACAGTCTTTCCACTATAGTATTTCCACTATAGTCTGTCCACTTTAGTCTTTCCACTATTCTCTGTCTACTTTAGCCTTTCCACTATAGTCTCCACTTCATTCTGTCCACTATAGTCTAAACTTTATTCTGTCCACTACAGTCTTTCCACTATAGTCTTTCCACTTTAGTCTTTCCACTATAGTCTATCCACTTTAGTCTTTCCACTTTAGTCTTTCCACTTTATTCTATCCATTTCAGTGTGTACACTTTAGTCTGTCCACTGAGTCTTTCCACTTCAGTCTTTCCATTACAGTCTGTCCACTTTAGTCTTTCCACTTTAGTCTTTCCACTATAGTCTCCACTTTATTCTGTCCACTACAGTTTTTCCAATTTAGTCTTTCCACTTTTTTCTGTCCACTTTAGTCTTTCCACTATAGTCTCCACTTTATTCTGTCCACTACAGTCTTTCCACTATAGTCTGTCCACTTTAGTCTTTCCACTATTCTCTGTCCACTTTAGTCTTTCCACTATAGTCTCCACTTTATTCTGTCAGCTACAGTCTTTCCACTATAGTCTTTCCACTATAGTCTGTCCACTTTAGTCTTTCCACAATAGTTTTTCCACTTTAGTCTGTCCACTTCATTCTTTCCACTTTAGTCTTTCCACTATAGTCTCCACTTTATTCTGTCCACTACAGTTTTTCCAATTTAGTCTTTCCACTTTTTTCAGTCCACTTTAGTCTTTCCACTATAGTCTCCACTTTATTCTGTCCACTACAGTCTTTCCACTATAGTCTGTCCACTTTAGTCTTTCCACTATTCTCTGTCCACTTTAGTCTTTCCACTATAGTCTCCACTTTATTCTGTCAGCTACAGTCTTTCCACTATAGTCTTTCCACATTAGTCTTTCCACTATAGTCTCCACTTTATTCTGTCCACTACAGTCTGTCCACTATAGTCTTTCCACTATAGTCTGTCCTCTTTAGTCTTTCCACTATTCTCTGTCCACTTTAGCCTTTCCACTATAGTCTCCACTTTATTCTGTCCACTACAGTCTTTCCACTATAGTCTTTCCACTATAGTCTGTCCACTTTAGTCTTTCCACTTTAGTCTTTCCTCTATAGTCTCAACTTTATTCTGTCCACTATAGTCTTTCCACTATAGTCTTTCCACTATAGTCTGTCCACTTTAGTCTTTCCACTATTCTCTATCCACTTTAGTCTTTCCACTATAGTCTGTCCACTATAGACTTTCCACTATAGTCTATCCACTTTAGTCTTTCCACTTTAGTCTTTCCACTTTATTCTGTCCACTATAGTCTAAACTTTCTTCTGTCCACTACAGTCTTTCCACTATAGTCTGAGCACTTTAGTCTTTCCACTATAGTCTATCCACTTTAGTCTTTCCACTTTAGTCTTTCCACTTTATTCTATCCATTTCAGTGTGTACACTTTAGTCTGTCCACTGAGTCTTTCCACTTCAGTCTTTCCATTATAGTCTGTCCACTTTAGTCCTTCCACTTTAGTCTTTCCACTCTAGTCTCCACTTTATTCTGTCCACTACAGTCTTTCCAACATAGTCTTTCCACTATAGTCTGTCCACTATAGACTTTCCACTATAGTCTATTTAGTCTTTCCACTTTTTTCTGTCCATTTTAGTCTTTCCACTATAGTCTCCACTTTATTCTGTCCACTACAGTCTTTCCTTTATAGTCTTTCCTCTATAGTCTGTCCACTTTAGTCTTTCCACTTTAGTTTTTCCACTATAGTCTCCACTTTATTCTGTCCACTATAGTCTAAACTTTATTCTGTCCACTACAGTCTTTCCACTATAGTCTTTCCACCTTAGTCTTTCCACTATAGTCTATCCACTTTAGTCTTTCCACTTTAGTCTTTCCACTTTATTCTATCCATTTCAGTGTGTACACTTTAGTCTGTCCACTGAGTCTTTCCACTTCAGTCTTTCCATTATAGTCTGTCCACTTTAGTCTTTCCACTTTAGTCTTTCCACTATAGTCTCCACTTTATTCTGTCCACTACAGTTTTTCCAATTTAGTCTTTCCACTTTTTTCTGTCCACTTTAGTCTTTCCACTATAGTCTCCACTTTATTCTGTCCACTACAGTCTTTCCACTATAGTCTGTCCACTTTAGTCTTTCCACTATTCTCTGTCCACTTTAGTCTTTCCACTATAGTCTCCACTTTATTCTGTCAGCTACAGTCTTTCCACTATAGTCTTTCCACTATAGTCTGTCCACTTTAGTCTTTCCACAATAGTTTTTCCACTTTAGTCTGTCCACTTCATTCTTTCCACTATAGTCTGTCCACTTTAGTCTTTCCACATTAGTCTTTCCACTATAGTCTCCACTTTATTCTGTCCACTACAGTCTGTCCACTATAGTCTTTCCACTATAGTCTGTCCTCTTTAGTCTTTCCACTATTCTCTGTCCACTTTAGCCTTTCCACTATAGTCTCCACTTTATTCTGTCCACTACAGTCTTTCCACTATAGTCTTTCCACTATAGTCTGTCCACTTTAGTCTTTCCACTTTAGTCTTTCCTCTATAGTCTCAACTTTATTCTGTCCACTACAGTCTTTCCACTATAGTCTTTCCACTATAGTCTGTCCACTTTAGTCTTTCCACTATTCTCATCCACTTTAGTCTTTCCACTATAGTCTGTCCACTATAGACTTTCCACTATAGTCTATCCACTTTAGTCTTTCCACTTTAGTCTTTCCACTTTATTCTGTCCACTATAGTCTAAACTTTATTCCGTCCACTACAGTCTTTCCACTATAGTCTGAGCACTTTAGTCTTTCCACTATAGTCTATCCACTTTAGTCTTTCCACTTTAGTCTTTCCACTTTATTCTATCCATTTCAGAGTGTACACTTTAGTCTGTCCACTGAGTCTTTCCACTTCAGTCTGTCCACTTTAGTCCTTCCACTTTAGTCTTTCCACTCTAGTCTCCACTTTATTCTGTCCACTACAGTCTTTCCAACATAGTCTTTCCACTATAGTCTGTCCACTATAGACTTTCCACTATAGTCTATTTAGTCTTTCCACTTTTTTCTGTCCACTTTAGTCTTTCCACTATAGTCTCCACTTTATTCTGTCCACTACAGTCTTTCCTTTATAGTCTTTCCTCTATAGTCTGTCCACTTTAGTCTTTCCACTTTAGTTTTTCCACTTTAGTCTGTCCACTTATTCTTTCCACTATAGTCTATCCACTTTAGTCTTTCCAATTCAGTCTTTCCACTATAGTCTCCACTTTATTCTGTCCACTACAGTCTTTCCACTATAGTCTTTCCACTATAGTCTGTCCACTTTAGTCTTTCCACTTTAGTCTTTCCACTTTAGTCCGTCCACTTTAGTCTTTCCACTATAGTCTGTCCACTTTAGTCTTTCCACTATAGCATCCACTTTATTCTGTCCACTACAGTCTTTCCAACATAGTCTTTCCACTATAGTCTGTCCACTATAGACTTTCCACTATAGTCTATTTAGTCTTTCCACTTTAGTCTTTCCACTTTATTCTGTCCACTATAGTCTCCACTTTATTCTGTCCACTACAGTCTTTCCACTATAGTCTTTCCTCTATAGTCTGTCCACTTTAGTCTTTCCACTTTAATTTTCCACTTTAGTCTGTCCACTTATTCTTTCCACTATAGTCTATCCACTTTAATCTTTCCAACTCAGTCTTTCCACTATAGTCTCCACTTTATTCTCCCCACTACAGTCTTTCCACTATAGTCTTTCCACTATAGTCTGTCCACTTTAGTCTTTCCACTTTAGTCTTTCCACTATAGTCTCCACTTTATTTTGTCCACTACAGTTTTTCCAATTTATTCTGTCCACTACAGTCTTTCCACTATAGTCTGTCCACTTTAGTCTTTCCACTATTCTCTGTCCACTTTAGTCTTTCCACTATAGTCTCCACTTTATTCTGTCCACTACAGTCTTTCCACTTTAGTCTTTCCACAATAGTTTTTCCACTTTAGTCTGTCCACTTCAGTCTTTCCACTATAGTCTGTCCACTTTAGTCTTTCCACTTTAGTCTTTCCACTATAGTCTCCACTTTATTCTGTCCACTACAGTCTTTCCACTATAGTCTTTCCACTATAGTCTGTCCACTTTAGTCTTTCCACTATTCTCTGTCCACTTTAGCCTTTCCACTATAGTCTCCACTTTATTCTGTCCACTATAGTCTAAACTTTATTCTGTCCACTACAGTCTTTCAACTATAGTCTTTCCAATTTAGTCTTTCCACTATAGTCTATCCACTTTAGTCTTTCCACTTTAGTCTTTCCACTTTATTCTATCCATTTCAGTGTGTACACTTTAGTCTGTCCACTGAGTCTTTCCACTTCAGTCTTTCCATTATAGTCCGTCCACTTTAGTCTTTCCACTTTAGTCTTTCCACTATAGTCTCCACTTTATTCTGTCCACTACAGTCTTTCCACTATAGTCTGTCCACTTTAGTCTTTCCACTATTCTCTGTCCACTTTAGTCTTTCCACTATAGTCTCCACTTTATTCTGTCAGCTACAGTCTTTCCACTATAGTCTTTCCACTATAGTCTGTCCACTTTAGTCTTTCCACAATAGTTTTTCCACTTTAGTCTGTCCACTTCATTCTTTCCACTATAGTCTGTCCACTTTAGTCTTTCCACATTAGTCTTTCCACTATAGTCTCCACTTTATTCTGTCCACTACAGTCTGTCCACTATAGTCTTTCCACTATAGTCTGTCCTCTTTAGTCTTTCCACTATTCTCTGTCCACTTTAGCCTTTCCACTATAGTCTCCACTTTATTCTGTCCACTACAGTCTTTCCAACATAGTCTTTCCACTATAGTCTGTCCACTATAGACTTTCCACTATAGTCTATTTAGTCTTTCCACTTTAGTCTTTCCACTTTATTCTGTCCACTATAGTCTCCACTTTATTCTGTCCACTACAGTCTTTCCACTATAGTCTTTCCTCTATCCACTTTAGCCTTTCCACTATAGTCTCCACTTTATTCTGTCCACTACAGTCTTTCCACTATAGTCTTTCCACTATAGTCTGTCCACTTTAGTCTTTCCACTTTAGTCTTTCCTCTATAGTCTCAACTTTATTCTGTCCACTACAGTCTTTCCACTATAGTCTTTCCACTATAGTCTGTCCACTTTAGTCTTTCCACTATTCTCATCCACTTTAGTCTTTCCACTATAGTCTGTCCACTATAGACTTTCCACTATAGTCTATCCACTTTAGTCTTTCCACTTTAGTCTTTCCACTTTATTCTGTCCACTATAGTCTAAACTTTATTCTGTCCACTACAGTCTTTCCACTATAGTCTGAGCACTTTAGTCTTTCCACTATAGTCTATCCACTTTAGTCTTTCCACTTTAGTCTTTCCACTTTATTCTATCCATTTCAGTGTGTACACTTTAGTCTGTCCACTGAGTCTTTCCACTTCAGTCTTTCCACTATAGTCTGTCCACTTTAGTCCTTCCACTTTAGTCTTTCCACTCTAGTCTCCACTTTATTCTGTCCACTACAGTCTTTCCAACATAGTCTTTCCACTATAGTCTGTCCACTATAGACTTTCAACTATAGTCTATTTAGTCTTTCCACTTTTTTCTGTCCACTTTAGTCTTTCCACTATAGTCTCCACTTTATTCTGTCCACTACAGTCTTTCCTTTATAGTCTTTCCTCTATAGTCTGTCCACTTTAGTCTTTCCACTTTAGTTTTTCCACTTTAGTCTGTCCACTTATTCTTTCCACTATAGTCTATCCACTTTAGTCTTTCCAATTCAGTCTTTCCACTATAGTCTCCACTTTATTCTGTCCACTACAGTCTTTCCACTATAGTCTTTCCACTATAGTCTGTCCACTTTAGTCTTTCCACTTTAGTCTTTCCACTTTAGTCCGTCCACTTTAGTCTTTCCACTATAGTCTGTCCACTTTAGTCTTTCCACTATAGCATCCACTTTATTCTGTCCACTACAGTCTTTCCAACATAGTCTTTCCACTATAGTCTGTCCACTATAGACTTTCCACTATAGTCTATTTAGTCTTTCCACTTTAGTCTTTCCACTTTATTCTGTCCACTATAGTCTCCACTTTATTCTGTCCACTACAGTCTTTCCACTATAGTCTTTCCTCTATAGTCTGTCCACTTTAGTCTTTCCACTTTAGTTTTCCACTTTAGTCTGTCCACTAACTCTTTCCACTATAGTCTATCCACTTTAGTCTTTCCAACTCAGTCTTTCCACTATAGTCTCCACTTTATTCTCCCCACTACAGTCTTTCCACTATAGTCTTTCCACTATAGTCTGTCCACTTTAGTCTTTCCACTTTAGTCTTTCCACTATAGTCTCCACTTTATTTTGTCCACTACAGTCTGTCCACTATAGTCTTTCCACTATAGTCTTTCCTCTTTAGTCTTTCCACTATTCTCTGTCCACTTTAGCCTTTCCACTATAGTCTCCACTTTATTCTGTCCACTACAGTCTTTCCAACATAGTCTTTCCACTATAGTCTGTCCACTATAGACTTTCCACTATAGTCTATTTAGTCTTTCCACTTTAGTCTTTCCACTTTATTCTGTCCACTATAGTCTCCACTTTATTCTGTCCACTACAGTCTTTCCACTATAGTCTTTCCTCTATAGTCTGTCCACTTTAGTCTTTCCACTTTAGTTTTCCACTTTAGTCTGTCCACTTATTCTTTCCACTATAGTCTATCCACTTTAGTCTTTCCAACTCAGTCTTTCCACTATAGTCTCCACTTTATTCTCCCCACTACAGTCTTTCCACTATAGTCTTTCCACTATAGTCTGTCCACTTTAGTCTTTCCACTTTAGTCTTTCCACTATAGTCTCCACTTTATTTTGTCCACTACAGTTTTTCCAATTTATTCTGTCCACTACAGTCTTTCCACTATATTCTGTCCACTTTAGTCTTTCCACTATTCTCTGTCCACTTTAGTCTTTCCACTATAGTCTCCACTTTATTCAGTCCACTACAGTCTTTCCACTTTAGTCTTTCCACAATAGTTTTTCCACTTTAGTCTGTCCACTTCAGTCTTTCCACTATAGTCTGTCCACTTTAGTCTTTCCACTTTAGTCTTTCCACTATAGTCTCCACTTTATTCTGTCCACTACAGTCTTTCCACTATAGTCTTTCCACTATAGTCTGTCCACTTTAGTCTTTCCACTATTCTCTGTCCACTTTAGTCTTTCCACTATAGTCTCCACTTTATTCTGTCCACTATAGTCTAAACTTTATTCTGTCCACTACAGTCTTTCCACTATAGTCTTTCCACTTTAGTCTTTCCACTATAGTCTATCCACTTTAGTCTTTCCACTTTAGTCTTTCCACTTTATTCTATCCATTTCAGTGTGTACACTTTAGTCTGTCCACTGAGTCTTTCCACTTCAGTCTTTCCATTATAGTCTGTCCACTTTAGTCTTTCCACTTTAGTCTTTCCACTATAGTCTCCACTTTATTCTGTCCACTACAGTTTTTCCAATTTAGTCTTTCCACTTTTTTCTGTCCACTTTAGTCTTTCCACTATAGTCTCCACTTTATTCTGTCAGCTACAGTCTTTCCACTATAGTCTTTCCACTATAGTCTGTCCACTTTAGTCTTTCCACAATAGTTTTTCCACTTTAGTCTGTCCACTTCATTCTTTCCACTATAGTCTGTCCACTTTAGTCTTTCCACATTAGTCTTTCCACTATAGTCTCCACTTTATTCTGTCCACTACAGTCTGTCCACTATAGTCTTTCCACTATAGTCTGTCCTCTTTTGTCTTTCCACTATTCTCTGTCCACTTTAGCCTTTCCACTATAGTCTCCACTTTATTCTGTCCACTACAGTCTTTCCACTATAGTCTTTCCACTATAGTCTGTCCACTTTAGTCTTTCCACTTTAGTCTTTCCTCTATAGTCTCAACTTTATTTTGTCCACTACAGTCTTTCCACTATAGTCTTTCCACTATAGTCTGTCCACTTTAGTCTTTCCACTATTCTCTGTCCACTTTAGTCTTTCCACTATACTCTCCACTTTATTCTGTCCACTACAGTCTTTCCACTATAGTCTGTCCACTTTAGTCTTTCCACTTTATTCTTTCCACTTTAGTCTGTCCACTTTAGTCTTTCCACTATAGTCTGTCCAATTTAGTCTTTCCACTATTCTCTGTCCACTTTAGTCTTTCCACTTTAGTCTTTCCACTATAGCATCCACTTTATTCTGTCCACTACAGTCTTTCCAGTATAGTCTTTCCACTATAGTCTGTCCACTATAGACTTTCCACTATAGTCTATCAACTTTATTCTTTCCACTTTAGTCTTTCCACTTTATTCTGTCCACTATAGTCTCCACTTTATTCCGTCCACTACAGTCTTTCCTTTATAGTCTTTCCTCTATAGTCTGTCCACTTTAGTCTTTCCACTTTAGTTTTTCCACTTTAGTCTGTCCACTTATTCTTTCCACTATAGTCTATCCACTTTAGTCTTTCCAATTCAGTCTTTCCACTATAGTCTCCACTTTATTCTGTCCACTACAGTCTTTCCACTATAGTCTTTCCACTATAGTCTGTCCACTTTAGTCTTTCCACTTTAGTCTTTCCACTTTAGTCCGTCCACTTTAGTCTTTCCACTATAGTCTGTCCACTTTAGTCTTTCCACTATAGCATCCACTTTATTCTGTCCACTACAGTCTTTCCAACATAGTCTTTCCACTATAGTCTGTCCACTATAGACTTTCCACTATAGTCTATTTAGTCTTTCCACTTTAGTCTTTCCACTTTATTCTGTCCACTATAGTCTCCACTGTATTCTGTCCACTACAGTCTTTCCACTATAGTCTTTCCTCTATAGTCTGTCCACTTTAGTCTTTCCACTTTAGTTTTCCACTTTAGTTTGTCCACTTATTCTTTCCACTATAGTCTATCCACTTTAGTCTTTCCAACTCAGTCTTTCCACTATAGTCTCCACTTTATTCTCCCCACTACAGTCTTTCCACTATAGTCTTTCCACTATAGTCTGTCCACTTTAGTCTTTCCACTTTAGTCTTTCCACTATAGTCTCCACTTTATTTTTTCCACTACAGTTTTTCCAATTTATTCTGTCCACTACAGTCTTTCCACTATAGTCTGTCCACTTTAGTCTTTCCACTTTAGTCTTTCCACTTTAGTCCGTCCAATATAGTATTTCCACTATAGTCTGTCCACTTTAGTCTTTCCACTATAGCATCCACTTTATTCTGTCCACTACAGTCTTTCCAACATAGTCTTTCCACTATAGTCTGTCCACTATAGACTTTCCACTATAGTCTATTTAGTCTTTCCACTTTAGTCTTTCCACTTTATTCTGTCCACTATAGTCTCCACTTTATTCTGTCCACTACAGTCTTTCCACTATAGTCTTTCCTCTATAGTCTGTCCACTTTAGTCTTTCCACTTTAGTTTTCCACTTTAGTCTGTCCACTTATTCTTTCCACTATAGTCTATCCACTTTAGTCTTTCCAACTCAGTCTTTCCACTATAGTCTAAACTTTATTCTCCCCACTACAGTCTTTCCACTATAGTCTTTCTACTATAGTCTGTCCACTTTAAGTAAGTAAGTAAGTAATTTATTTATGACCCGCCATTTTGAAAAGGCGGAGTAAATGACAAAAGTAAAGAAAATAAACAAAACACATATATACACACAGAAAAAGACACTTAATTTTTAATCTTCGGTCAGGAAGCAGTGGACGACATCGTGTGCTGGTTGGGCCTTGTTGTCCATGAGTTTTGAAAGTGATGACGAAACATCCAAAAGGGTAACACTTGCGTCTTGAATTTTGAATTTCTCCGTCAATGTATGGTTATGACATAATTTCGACAAGTGGAGCAGGTGCTTTGCATATTTAAAATAACATGATCTCATCTTTTTAATCTCCTTCTTTCGCAGAACATGAATGACGCCAGAACGAAATAGTATAGAAGGAGCGCAGAAGGTGCTGTACAAATTTCCCAAAGCTTTACGATTATAGCGCCCTCGGTTGGGGACGATGCGCCCATAGGCGCTACGGATCGACTTATAAACTTCTTGAACAACCGATGAGCAAAATTTTGACAATGAAGATTTGAATGTTATGCCGAGCCACCGTAGAGAGTCTGTTGATTTGACGATGAACGATCCAAGAGATATAGAAGCTTTAGATGCACTCGAACAATTTGACGAAGGGTTGAAATGCAGGTACTCACATTTTGAAAGGTTAACTTCAAGGCCAATTTTCAGAAGTTCTGACGACAGCTTACTTACATTTTTTGTGAGTGTGGATCGGCTACGGCTTACTAAGAGCAAGTCGTCCGCATAGGCTATGTAGCTGAAGGCATAGTCTTTATAGAAGTAAGCAGGAAGCAAAGAATCGAGACAAGAAGATATGGCCGATTTGAAGATGTAGGGAGATAAGACTCCCCCTTGGCGAACACCAGTTCGGACAGAAATAATCTCTGACAAGCTACCTTGCCATTTGAACCTTACTGAAGAATGACCATACCAAAATTTTAACAGATAGACGACAGACAGATTCACGCCAGAAGTAATGAGAGAAAATAGGGCCTGAGAATGCGTTATATTGTCAAAAGCACCAGCTATATCTATAGAACATATATGTATAGAAGACTTGTCGCGGGTAGCCTGTTTCATCATTTTTGTCAATATGTGATGAGCATGCGCACAACTGGCGCTCGAACGGAATCCAAACTGCATTGAACCAAAGCTACATTTTTCAACTAGTTCTGGAAGAAGGACGTATTCCAGGATTTTGCTTATGGTACAAGAAACTGTAATTGGCCGATAGCTTTTGCAAAGGTCCGCGTCTTTTCCTCGCTTAATCACCGATGTTATAGTACCCAGGAGGAAACTATTCGGAACCAAACCCTGGCATAAACAAATTTGAAATAGCAGCTGAAGGTGTTGTGTTAAAGCTGGACACTCAATTTTGAAAAAATCGGCACTAAGGCCATCAGAATCTGTAGAACCAGTTCTTCTTAATTTTCGGAAAGCAATTTCGATGGAAGAACAAGTAACGGGAAGAACAGAAGGTTGAAATATTTTCCTTGGTAGGTATTTAAGAAGTAAATTTTCAAAGTGCTGCTGAATCTGGTTTTTGCAACCACTGAATAGACCACGGTAGTGGTTGGTCCAGTCAGCCATAGTTAGCGCGGAAGGAGGTACAGCGGAACCTTTATCTGTACGAAGGACCTTTTGCCACGCTTTTTTGTCACTGGGAGCATCTAAGCCATTCAAACGAGCATTTTTAAGTGAAGATTTGTATTCACGCTTTGTTTTAGCTTTTAGATTAAAAACAGTACCATTCCCTGGGCGTCCACAAGCAATCCAAATTTTTAGCCAAAATTTTGCTGTGTTTTTTGCCTTCTTAACTTCAGGACTGACTTTCCAAATAGGTTTCCTTGTACCAACTCGAATTCTCTCAGTCGGTACAGCAATATCGGCTGCCAATTTCAAGCAATGGACAAGCTCGCTATAATAACAATTAATATCAACGGACGAAGTAGTAGCTGCTATACCAGTCTGAAGAAGGTGAAAAGGAACTTTTAAAAGCGAGAGAAGATTAGTTAATGTAGAAATGTAGAGCACAGTATCTATACAATTCCAGTTACGCTTTTGGATCCAAGCCTTCTTGGGATTTGGACGACTGATTCGAGCAACAGGGACAACCAAACAGAAAGACAGAGGCAGATGGTCGTCCTCAATTTTCTCCTCATCAACCTCAACAATACCGTCAATGAGACTTGTTTCAGAAACAATCAAATGATCAAGGTTGGAAACATTAGCGCCACGATTATGTCTATATGAAAAGGGTAGAGACTTCTCAATGAGACTGTGAGCTACCGGTAAAGAATCGAAAAATAAATCAGTCCGTACAGAAGAAGTTAGAAGATCAGTGTTAATATCACCAACAAGAGCCCATTTCATTCCTTTCCTTGAAATGTCTGATAGAAGTGTTCTGATTTTCTGACAAGCCTTAGCAAATGAACTATGTGATGCAATGTTCCGCCGGTCGCAAGGTAAATATACATTAACAAGAACAATATTGTCCAACTGAACGGCAAGAGCATAACGCCCAGACTGGAACAGTTTTGGTGGTGCTGAACACTCGCTGGCTCGAAGAAAAATGGCTAACCCACCGGAAGGACGACCTCTAGTTTTCATTGCCGGCTGAATGAACACAAAGTGCTCAGGAGATCGGCGCAAACTTTCGCTACTAGGGGCGGATAGCAGATGCTCTTGAAGACAAAGAATGTCCGAGCTGCCTAGCAAATCATCAAGTAGAAGATCTTTGTCCTTAGTGCCATTTACATTTAATGACACACAGCGCAGTTTCTTTTCCTGAAAAACCATTATTTGCCAAGTCCCACGGCCTTCCTCATAACGCTGCATCTGAGGCTAAAAGAGACATGACAGCCGTCGCAATTGGCACACTTTGGAGGCAGTGAGCAAGGGGAATCTTTGCTATAACTATGGCAACCAGCACAACGAGCGCATTTTGGAGAATCAGATGGATGCGGGCATTTGGCTATACCGTGGTTTGGGGATTGACAGCGATAGCAGCGCTTGGGCATTCGGTGGAATTCATGAACACGAAAAACTTCATACCCGATTTTTACCCCGATTTTCATAGCTGTAAGGAGACCAACTTGACTTTTGAATCCGATTTTGAAAGAACGAGAGCCCGAAATAGGCACGACTTCATAAGAATCAGGAATCAGGGTCTTCAAGGCGTCGGCCGTAATGGTGGCTGGAACACTCCTGACGACACCCAAAAATTTAGGAGACATAACTTTGGCAGTAGTACCCTCCGGCAAACCTTTGGTGATTGATCTCGCAACAACCTCTGCATAAGAAGCACTTGAAGTGTGGACGATGAGACGATTTCTTTGAGTATTCGCTCTGACATTAGTAATCCCTTCGTTACCTTCAACGGTGTCAATGTGTTGCGTCCTTTAGTCTTTCCACTATTCTCTGTCCACTTTAGTCTTTCCACTATAGTCTCCACTTTATTCTGTCCACTAGAGTCTTTCCACTATAGTCTTTCCACTATAGTCTGTCCACTATAGACTTTCCACGGTAGTCTATCCACTTTAGTCTTTCCACTTTATTCTATCCACTATAGTCTAAACTTTATTCTGTCCACTACAGTCTTTCCACTATAGTCTGTACACTTTAGTCTTTCCACTATAGTCTATCCACTTTAGTCTTTCCACTTTAGTCTTTCCACTTTATTCTGTCCATTTCAGTGTGTACACTTTAGTCTGTCCACTGAGTCTTTCCACTTCAGTCTTTCCATTATAGTCTGTCCACTTTAGTCTTTCCACTTTAGTCTTTCCACTATAGTCTCCACTTTATTCTGTCCACTACAGTTTTTCCAATTTAGTCTTTCCACTATTTTCTGTCCACTTTAGTCTTTCCACTATAGTCTCCACTTTATTCTGTCCACTACAGTCTTTCCACTTTAGTCTGTCCACTTTAGTCTTTCCACTATTCTCTGTCCACTTTAGTCTTTCCACTATAGTATCCACTTTATTCTGTCAGCTACAGTCTTTCCACTATAGTCCTTCCACTATAGTCTGTCCACTTTAGTCTTTCCACAATAGTTTTTCCACTTTAGTCTGTCCACTTCATTCTTTCCACTATAGTCTGTCCACTTTAGTCTTTCCACTTTAGTCTTTCCACTATAGTCTCCACTTTATTCTGTCCACTACAGTCTTTCCACTATAGTCTTTCCACTATAGTCTGTCCTCTTTAGTCTTTCCACTATTCTCTGTCTACTTTAGCCTTTCCACTATAGTCTCTACTTTATTCTGTCCACAACAGTCTTTCCACTATAGTCTTTCCACTATAGTCTGTCCACTTTAGTCTTTCCACTTTAGTCTTTCCTCTATAGTCTCAACTTTATTCTGTCCACTACAGTCTTTCCACTATATTCTTTCCACTATAGTCTGTCCACTTTAGTCTTTCCACTATTCTCTGTCCACTTTAGTCTTTCCACTATACTCTCCACTTTATTCTGTCCACTACAGTCTTTCCAATATAGTCTTTCCACTATAGTCTGTCCACTATAGACTTTCCACTATAGTCTATCAACTTTAGTCTTTCCACTTTAGTCTTTCCACTTTATTCTGTCCACTATAGTCTCCACTTTATTCTGTCCACTACAGTCTTTCCTTTATAGTCTTTCCTCTATAGTCTGTCCACTTTAGTCTTTCCACTTTAGTTTTTCCACTTTAGTCTGTCCACTTATTCTTTCCACTATAGTCTATCCACTTTAGTCTTTCCAATTCAGTCTTTCCACTTTAGTCTTTCCTCTATAGTCTGTCCACTTTAGTCTTTCCACTTTATTCTTTCCACTTTAGTCCGTCCACTATAGTCTCCACTTTATTTTGTCCACTACAGTTTTTCCAATTTATTCTGTCCACTACAGTCTTTCCACTATAGTCTGTCCACTTTAGTCTTTCCACTATTCTCTGTCCACTTTAGTCTTTCCACTATAGTCTCCACTTTATTCTGTCCACTAGAGTCTTTCCACTATAGTCTTTCCACTATAGTCTGTCCACTTTAGTCTTTCCACTTTAGTCTTTCCACTATAGTCTCCACTTTATTTTGTCCACTACAGTTTTTCCAATTTATTCTGTCCACTACAGTCTTTCCACTATAGTCTGTCCACTTTAGTCTTTCCACTATTCTCTGTCCACTTTAGTCTTTCCATTATAGTCTCCACTTTATTCTGTCCACTACAGTCTTTCCACTATAGTCTTTCCACTATAGTCTGTCCACTTCAGTCTTTCCACTTTAGTCTTTCCACTATAGTCTCCACTTTATTCTGTCCACTACAGTCTTTCCACTATAGTCTATCCACTTTAGTCTTTCCACAATAATTTTTCCACTTTAGTCTGTCCACTTTAGTCTTTCCACTTTAGTCTTTCCACTATAGTCTCCACTTTATTCTGTCCACTACAGTCTTTCCACTATAGTATTTTCACTATAGTCTGTCCACTTTAGTCTTTCCACTATTCTCTGTCCACTTTAGCCTTTCCACTATAGTCTCCACATTATTCTGTCCACTACAGTCTTTCCACTATAGTCTTTCCACTATAGTCTGTCCACTTTAGTCTTTCCACTTTAGTCTTTCCACTATAGTCTCAACTTTATTCTGTCCACTTTAGTCTTTCCACTATTCTCTGTCCACTTTAGTCTTTCCACTATACTCTCCACTTTATTCTGTCCACTCCAGTCTTTCCACTATAGTCTTTCCACTATAGTCTGTCCACTTTAGTCTTTCAACTTTCCACTATAGTCTGTCCACTTTAGTCTTTCCACTTTAGTCTTTCCACTACAGTCTCAACTTTATTCTGTCCACTACAGTCTTTCCACTATAGTCTATCCACTTTAGTCTTTCCACTTTAGTCTCTCCACTTTATTCTGTCCACTATAGTCTAAGCTTTATTCTGTCCACTACAGTCTTTCCACTATAGTGTGTCCACTTTAGGCTTTCCACTATAGTCTATCCACTTTAGTCTTTCCACTTTAGTCTTTCCACTCTATTCTGTCCATTCAGTGTGTACACTTTAGTCTGTCCACTGAGTCTTTCCACTTCAGTCTTTCCATTATAGTCTGTCCACTTTATTCTTTCCACTTTAGTCTTTCCACTATAGTCTCCACTTTATTCTGTCCAATACAGTCTTTCCACTATAGTCTGTCCACTTTAGTCTTTCCACTTTAGTCTGTCCACTTTAGTCTTTCCACTATAGTCTGTTCACTTTAGTCTTTCCACTATTCTCTGTCCACTTTAGTCTTTCCACTATAGCATCCACTTTATTCTGTCCACTACAGTCTTTCCAATATAGTCTTTCCACTATAGTCTGTCTACTATAGACTTTCCACTATAGTCTATCCACTTTAGTCTTTCCACTTTAGTCTTTCCACTTTATTCTGTCCACTATAGTCTCCACTTTATTCTGTCCACTACAGTCTTTCCACTATAGTCTTTCCTCTATAGTCTGTCCACTTTAGTCTTTCCACTTTAGTTTTCCACTTTAGTCTGTCCACTTATTCTTTCCACTATAGTCTATCCACTTTAGTCTTTCCAACTCAGTCTTTCCACTATAGTCTCCACTTTATTCTCCCCACTACAGTCTTTCCACTATAGTCTTTCCACTATAGTCTGTCCACTTTAGTCTTTCCACTTTAGTCTTTCCACTATAGTCTCCACTTTATTTTGTCCACTACAGTTTTTCCAATTTATTCTGTCCACTACAGTCTTTCCACTATAGTCTGTCCACTTTAGTCTTTCCACTATTCTCTGTCCACTTTAGTCTTTCCACTATAGTCTCCACTTTATTCTGTCCACTACAGTCTTTCCACTTTAGTCTTTCCACAATAGTTTTTCCACTTTAGTCTGTCCACTTCAGTCTTTCCACTATAGTCTGTCCACTTTAGTCTTTCCACTTTAGTCTTTCCACTATAGTCTCCACTTTATTCTGTCCACTACAGTCTTTCCACTATAGTCTTTCCACTATAGTCTGTCCACTTTAGTCTTTCCACTATTCTCTGTCCACTTTAGCCTTTCCACTATAGTCTCCACTTTATTCTGTCCACTATAGTCTAAACTTTATTCTGTCCACTACAGTCTTTCCACTATAGTCTTTCCACTTTAGTCTTTCCACTATAGTCTATCCACTTTAGTCTTTCCACTTTAGTCTTTCCACTTTATTCTATCCATTTCAGTGTGTACACTTTAGTCTGTCCACTGAGTCTTTCCACTTCAGTCTTTCCATTATAGTCTGTCCACTTTAGTCTTTCCACTTTAGTCTTTCCACTATAGTCTCCACTTTATTCTGTCCACTACAGTCTTTCCACTATAATCTGTCCACTTTAGTCTTTCCACTATTCTCTGTCCACTTTAGTCTTTCCACTATAGTCTCCACTTTATTCTGTCAGCTACAGTCTTTCCACTATAGTCTTTCCACTATAGTCTGTCCACTTTAGTCTTTCCACAATAGTTTTTCCACTTTAGTCTGTCCACTTCATTCTTTCCACTATAGTCTGTCCACTTTAGTCTTTCCACATTAGTCTTTCCACTATAGTCTCCACTTTATTCTGTCCACTACAGTCTGTCCACTATAGTCTTTCCACTATAGTCTTTCCTCTTTAGTCTTTCCACTATTCTCTGTCCACTTTAGCCTTTCCACTATAGTCTCCACTTTATTCTGTCCACTACAGTCTTTCCAACATAGTCTTTCCACTATAGTCTGTCCACTATAGACTTTCCACTATAGTCTATTTAGTCTTTCCACTTTAGTCTTTCCACTTTATTCTGTCCACTATAGTCTCCACTTTATTCTGTCCACTACAGTCTTTCCACTATAGTCTTTCCTCTATAGTCTGTCCACTTTAGTCTTTCCACTTTAGTTTTCCACTTTAGTCTGTCCACTTATTCTTTCCACTATAGTCTATCCACTTTAGTCTTTCCAACTCAGTCTTTCCACTATAGTCTCCACTTTATTCTCCCCACTACAGTCTTTCCACTATAGTCTTTCCACTATAGTCTGTCCACTTTAGTCTTTCCACTTTAGTCTTTCCACTATAGTCTCCACTTTATTTTGTCCACTACAGTTTTTCCAATTTATTCTGTCCACTACAGTCTTTCCACTATAGTCTGTCCACTTTAGTCTTTCCACTATTCTCTGTCCACTTTAGTCTTTCCACTATAGTCTCCACTTTATTCAGTCCACTACAGTCTTTCCACTTTAGTCTTTCCACAATAGTCTTTCCACTTTAGTCTTTCCACTATAGTCTCCACTTTATTCTGTCCACTACAGTCTTTCCACTATAGTCTTTCCACTATAGTCTGTCCACTTTAGTCTTTCCACTATTCTCTGTCCACTTTAGCCTTTCCACTATAGTCTCCACTTTATTCTGTCCACTATAGTCTAAACTTTATTCTGTCCATTACAGTCTTTCCACTATAGTCTTTCCACTTTAGTCTTTCCACTATAGTCTATCCACTTTAGTCTTTCCACTTTAGTCTTTCCACTTTATTCTATCCATTTCAGTGTGTACACTTTAGTCTGTCCACTGAGTCTTTCCACTTCAGTCTTTCCATTATAGTCTGTCCACTTTAGTCTTTCCACTTTAGTCTTTCCACTATAGTCTCCACTTTATTCTGTCCACTACAGTTTTTCCAATTTAGTCTTTCCACTTTTTTCTGTCCACTTTAGTCTTTCCACTATAGTCTCCACTTTATTCTGTCAGCTACAGTCTTTCCACTATAGTCTTTCCACTATAGTCTGTCCACTTTAGTCTTTCCACAATAGTTTTTCCACTTTAGTCTGTCCACTTCATTCTTTCCACTATAGTCTGTCCACTTTAGTCTTTCCACATTAGTCTTTCCACTATAGTCTCCACTTTATTCTGTCCACTACAGTCTGTCCACTATAGTCTTTCCACTATAGTCTGTCCTCTTTTGTCTTTCCACTATTCTCTGTCCACTTTAGCCTTTCCACTATAGTCTCCACTTTATTCTGTCCACTACAGTCTTTCCACTATAGTCTTTCCACTATAGTCTGTCCACTTTAGTCTTTCCACTTTAGTCTTTCCTCTATAGTCTCAACTTTATTCTGTCCACTACAGTCTTTCCACTATAGTCTTTCCACTATAGTCTGTCCACTTTAGTCTTTCCACTATTCTCTGTCCACTTTAGTCTTTCCACTATACTCTCCACTTTATTCTGTCCACTACAGTCTTTCCACTATAGTCTGTCCAATTTAGTCTTTCCACTATTCTCTGTCCACTTTAGTCTTTCCACTTTAGTCTTTCCACTATAGCATCCACTTTATTCTGTCCACTACAGTCTTTCCAGTATAGTCTTTCCACTATAGTCTGTCCACTATAGACTTTCCACTATAGTCTATCAACTTTATTCTTTCCACTTTAGTCTTTCCACTTTATTCTGTCCACTATAGTCTCCACTTTATTCCGTCCACTACAGTCTTTCCCTTATAGTCTTTCCTCTATAGTCTGTCCACTTTAGTCTTTCCACTTTAGTTTTTCCACTTTAGTCTGTCCACTTATTCTTTCCACTATAGTCTATCCACTTTAGTCTTTCCAATTCAGTCTTTCCACTATAGTCTCCACTTTATTCTGTCCACTACAGTCTTTCCACTATAGTCTTTCCACTATAGTCTGTCCACTTTAGTCTTTCCACTTTAGTCTTTCCACTTTAGTCCGTCCACTTTAGTCTTTCCACTATAGTCTGTCCACTTTAGTCTTTCCACTATAGCATCCACTTTATTCTGTCCACTACAGTCTTTCCAACATAGTCTTTCCACTATAGTCTGTCCACTATAGACTTTCCACTATAGTCTATTTAGTCTTTCCACTTTAGTCTTTCCACTTTATTCTGTCCACTATAGTCTCCACTGTATTCTGTCCACTACAGTCTTTCCACTATAGTCTTTCCTCTATAGTCTGTCCACTTTAGTCTTTCCACTTTAGTTTTCCACTTTAGTTTGTCCACTTATTCTTTCCACTATAGTCTATCCACTTTAGTCTTTCCAACTCAGTCTTTCCACTATAGTCTCCACTTTATTCTCCCCACTACAGTCTTTCCACTATAGTCTTTCCACTATAGTCTGTCCACTTTAGTCTTTCCACTTTAGTCTTTCCACTATAGTCTCCACTTTATTTTTTCCACTACAGTTTTTCCAATTTATTCTGTCCACTACAGTCTTTCCACTATAGTCTGTCCACTTTAGTCTTTCCACTTTAGTCTTTCCACTTTAGTCCGTCCACTATAGTCTTTCCACTATAGTCTGTCCACTTTAGTCTTTCCACTATAGCATCCACTTTATTCTGTCCACTACAGTCTTTCCAACATAGTCTTTCCACTATAGTCTGTCCACTATAGACTTTCCACTATAGTCTATTTAGTCTTTCCACTTTAGTCTTTCCACTTTATTCTGTCCACTATAGTCTCCACTTTATTCTGTCCACTACAGTCTTTCCACTATAGTCTTTCCTCTATAGTCTGTCCACTTTAGTCTTTCCACTTTAGTTTTCCACTTTAGTCTGTCCACTTATTCTTTCCACTATAGTCTATCCACTTTAGTCTTTCCAACTCAGTCTTTCCACTATAGTCTAAACTTTATTCTCCCCACTACAGTCTTTCCACTATAGTCTTTCCACTATAGTCTGTCCACTTTAGTCTTTCCACTATTCTCTGTCCACTTTAGTCTTTCCACTATAGTCTCCACTTTATTCTGTCCACTAGAGTCTTTCCACTATAGTCTTTCCACTATAGTCTGTCCACTATAGACTTTCCACTGTAGTCTATCCACTTTAGTCTTTCCACTTTATTCTATCCACTATAGTCTAAACTTTATTCTGTCCACTACAGTCTTTCCACTATAGTCTGTACACTTTAGTCTTTCCACTATAGTCTATCCACTTTAGTCTTTCCACTTTAGTCTTTCCACTTTATTCTGTCCATTTCAGTGTGTACACTTTAGTCTGTCCACTGAGTCTTTCCACTTCAGTCTTTCCATTATAGTCTGTCCACTTTAGTCTTTCCACTTTAGTCTTTCCACTATAGTCTCCACTTTATTCTGTCCACTACAGTTTTTCCAATTTAGTCTTTCCACTATTTTCTGTCCACTTTAGTCTTTCCACTATAGTCTCCACTTTATTCTGTCCACTACAGTCTTTCCACTATAGTCTGTCCACTTTAGTCTTTCCACTATTCTCTGTCCACTTTAGTCTTTCCACTATAGTATCCACTTTATTCTGTCAGCTACAGTCTTTCCACTATAGTCCTTCCACTATAGTCTGTCCACTTTAGTCTTTCCACAATAGTTTTTCCACTTTAGTCTGTCCACTTCATTCTTTCCACTATAGTCTGTCCACTTTAGTCTTTCCACTTTAGTCTTTCCACTATAGTCTCCACTTTATTCTGTCCACTACAGTCTTTCCACTATAGTCTTTCCACTATAGTCTGTCCTCTTTAGTCTTTCCACTATTCTCTGTCTACTTTAGCCTTTCCACTATAGTCTCTACTTTATTCTGTCCACAACAGTCTTTCCACTATAGTCTTTCCACTATAGTCTGTCCACTTTAGTCTTTCCACTTTAGTCTTTCCTCTATAGTCTCAACTTTATTCTGTCCACTACAGTCTTTCCACTATATTCTTTCCACTATAGTCTGTCCACTTTAGTCTTTCCACTATTCTCTGTCCACTTTAGTCTTTCCACTATACTCTCCACTTTATTCTGTCCACTACAGTCTTTCCAATATAGTCTTTCCACTATAGTCTGTCCACTTTAGTCTTTCCACTTTAGTCTTTCCACTTTAGTCTGTCCACTTTAGTCTTTCCACTATAGTCTGTCCAATTTAGTCTTTCCACTATTCTCTGTCCACTTTAGTCTTTCCACTTTAGTCTTTCCACTATAGCATCCACTTTATTCTGTCCACTTCAGTCTTTCCAATATAGTCTTTCCACTATAGTCTGTCCACTATAGACTTTCCACTATAGTCTATCAACTTTAGTCTTTCCACTTTAGTCTTTCCACTTTATTCTGTCCACTATAGTCTCCACTTTATTCTGTCCACTACAGTCTTTCCTTTATAGTCTTTCCTCTATAGTCTGTCCACTTTAGTCTTTCCACTTTAGTTTTTCCACTTTAGTCTGTCCACTTATTCTTTCCACTATAGTCTATCCACTTTAGTCTTTCCAATTCAGTCTTTCCACTTTAGTCTTTCCTCTATAGTCTGTCCACTTTAGTCTTTCCACTTTAGTCTTTCCACTTTAGTCCGTCCACTATAGTCTCCACTTTATTTTGTCCACTACAGTTTTTCCAATTTATTCTGTCCACTACAGTCTTTCCACTATAGTCTGTCCACTTTAGTCTTTCCACTATTCTCTGTCCACTTTAGTCTTTCCACTATAGTCTCCACTTTATTCTGTCCACTAGAGTCTTTCCACTATAGTCTTTCCACTATAGTCTGTCCACTTTAGTCTTTCCACTTTAGTCTTTCCACTATAGTCTCCACTTTATTTTGTCCACTACAGTTTTTCCAATTTATTCTGTCCACTACAGTCTTTCCACTATAGTCTGTCCACTTTAGTCTTTCCACTATTCTCTGTCCACTTTAGTCTTTCCATTATAGTCTCCACTTTATTCTGTCCACTACAGTCTTTCCACTATAGTCTTTCCACTATAGTCTGTCCACTTCAGTCTTTCCACTTTAGTCTTTCCACTATAGTCTCCACTTTATTCTGTCCACTACAGTCTTTCCACTATAGTCTATCCACTTTAGTCTTTCCACAATAATTTTTCCACTTTAGTCTGTCCACTTTAGTCTTTCCACTTTAGTCTTTCCACTATAGTCTCCACTTTATTCTGTCCACTACAGTCTTTCCACTATAGTATTTTCACTATAGTCTGTCCACTTTAGTCTTTCCACTATTCTCTGTCCACTTTAGCCTTTCCACTATAGTCTCCACATTATTCTGTCCACTACAGTCTTTCCACTATAGTCTTTCCACTATAGTCTGTCCACTTTAGTCTTTCCACTTTAGTCTTTCCACTATAGTCTCAACTTTATTCTGTCCACTTTAGTCTTTCCACTATTCTCTGTCCACTTTAGTCTTTCCACTATACTCTCCACTTTATTCTGTCCACTCCAGTCTTTCCACTATAGTCTTTCCACTATAGTCTGTCCACTTTAGTCTTTCAACTTTCCACTATAGTCTGTCCACTTTAGTCTTTCCACTTTAGTCTTTCCACTACAGTCTCAACTTTATTCTGTCCACTACAGTCTTTCCACTAAAGTCTATCCACTTTAGTCTTTCCACTTTAGTCTCTCCACTTTATTCTGTCCACTATAGTCTAAGCTTTATTCTGTCCACTACAGTCTTTCCACTATAGTGTGTCCACTTTAGGCTTTCCACTATAGTCTATCCACTTTAGTCTTTCCACTTTAGTCTTTCCACTTTACTCTGTCCATTCAGTGTGTACACTTTAGTCTGTCCACTGAGTCTTTCCACTTCAGTCTTTCCATTATAGTCTGTCCACTTTATTCTTTCCACTTTAGTCTTTCCACTATAGTCTCCACTTTATTCTGTCCAATACAGTCTTTCCACTATAGTCTGTCCACTTTAGTCTTTCCACTTTAGTCTGTCCACTTTAGTCTTTCCACTATAGTCTGTTCACTTTAGTCTTTCCACTATTCTCTGTCCACTTTAGTCTTTCCACTATAGCATCCACTTTATTCTGTCCACTACAGTCTTTCCAATATAGTCTTTCCACTATAGTCTGTCTACTATAGACTTTCCACTATAGTCTATCCACTTTAGTCTTTCCACTTTAGTCTTTCCACTTTATTCTGTCCACTATAGTCTCCACTTTATTCTGCCCACTACAGTCTTTCCACTATAGTCTGTCCACTTTAGTCTTTCCACTATTCTCTGTCCACTTTAGTCTTTCCACTATAGTCTCCTCTTTATTCTGCCCACTACAGTCTTTCCACTATAGTCTTTCCACTATAGTCTGTCCACTTTAGTCTTTCCACTATTCTCTGTCCACTTTAGTCTTTCCACTATAGTTTCCACTTTATTCTGTCCACTACAGTCTTTCCACTATAGTCTGTCCACTTTAGTCTTTCCACTTTAGTCTTTCCACTATAGTCTCCACTTTATTTTGTCCACTACAGTCTTTCCAATTTATTCTGTCCACTACAGTCTTTCCACTATAGTCTGTCCACTTTAGTCTTTCCAATATTCTCTGTCCACTTTAGTCTTTGCATTATAGTCTCTACTTTATTCTGTCCACTACAGTCTTTCCACCATAGTCTTTCCACTATAGTCTGTCCACTTTAGTCTTTCCACTTTAGTCTTTCCACTATAGTCTCCACTTTATTCTGTCCACTACAGTCTTTCCACTATAGTCTGTCCACTTTAGTCTTTCCCCAATAGTTTTTCCACTTTAGTCTGTCCACTTCAGTCTTTCCACTATAGTCTGTCCACTTTAGTCTTTCCACTTTTGTCTTTCCACTATAGTCTCCACTTTATTTTGTCCACTACAGTTTTTCCAATTTATTCTGTCCACTACAGTCTTTCCAGTATAGTCTGTCCACTTTAGTCTTTCCACTTTAGTCTTTCCACTTTAGTCCGTCCACTTTAGTCTTTCCACTATAGTCTGTCCACTTTAGTCTTTCCACTATAGCATCCACTTTATTCTGTCCACTACAGTCTTTCCAATATAGTCTTTCCACTATAGTCTGTCTACTATAGACTTTCCACTATAGTCTATCCACTTTAGTCTTTCCACTTTAGTCTTTCCGCTTTATTCTGTCCACTATAGTCTCCACTTTATTCTGTCCACTACAGTCTTTCCACTATAGTCTGTCCACTTTAGTCTTTCCACTATTCTCTGTCCACTTTAGTCTTTCCACTATAGTCTCCACTTTATTCTGTCCACTACAGTCTTTCCAATTTATTCTGTCCACTACAGTATTTCCACTATAGTCTGTCCACTTTAGTCTTTTCAATATTCTCTGTCCACTTTAGTCTTTCCATTATAGTCTCCACTTTATTCTGTCCACTACAGTCTTTCCACTATAGGCTCCACTTTATTTTGTCCACTACAGTTTTTCCAATTTATTCTGTCCACTACAGTCTTTCCACTATAGTCTTTCCACTATAGTCTGTCCACTTCAGTCTTTCCACTTTAGTCTTTCCACTATAGTCTCCACTTTATTTTGTCCACTACAGTCTTTCCAATTTATTCTGTCCACTACAGTCTTTCCACTATAGTCTGTCCACTTTAGTCTTTCCAATATTCTCTGTCCACTTTAGTCTTTCCACTATAGTCTGTCCACTTTAGTCTTTCCACTTTTGTCTTTCCACTATAGTCTCCACTTTATTTTGTCCACTACAGTTTTTCCAATTTATTCTGTCCACTACAGTCTTTCCACTATAGTCTGTCCACTTTAGTCTTTCCACTTTAGTCTTTCCACTTTAGTCCGTCCACTTTAGTCTTTCCACTATAGTCTGTCCACTTTAGTCTTTCCACTATAGCATCCACTTTATTCTGTCCACTACAGTCTTTCCAATATAGTCTTTCCACTATAGTCTGTCTACTATAGACTTTCCACTATAGTCTATCCACTTTAGTCTTTCCACTTTAGTCTTTCCGCTTTATTCTGTCCACTATAGTCTCCACTTTATTCTGTCCACTACAGTCTTTCCACTATAGTCTGTCCACTTTAGTCTTTCCACTATTCTCTGTCCACTTTAGTCTTTCCACTATAGTCTCCTCTTTATTCTGCCCACTACAGTCTTTCCACTATAGTCTTTCCACTATAGTCTGTCCACTTTAGTCTTTCCACTATAGCATCCACTTTAATCTGTCCACTACAGTCTTTCCAATATAGTCTTTAAACTATAGTCTGTCTACTATAGACTTTCCACTATAGTCTATCCACTTTAGTCTTTCCACTTTAGTCTTTCCGCTTTATTCTGTCCACTATAGTCTCCACTTTATTCTGTCCACTACAGTCTTTCCACTATAGTCTGTCCACTTTAGTCTTTCCACTATTCTCTTCCACAATAGTTTTTCCACTTTAGTCTGTCCACTTCAGTCTTTCCACTATAGTCTGTCCACTTTAGTCTTTCCACTTTTGTCTTTCCACTATAGTCTCCACTTTATTCTGTCCACTACAGTCTTTCCACTATAGTCTGTCCACTTTAGTCTTTCCACTATTCTCTGTCCACTTTAGTCTTTCCACTTTAGTCTTTCCGTCCACTATAGTCTCCACTTTATTCTGTCCACTATAGTCTTTCCACTAAAGTCTGTTCACTTTAGTCTTTCCACTATTCTCTGTCCACTTTAGTCTGTCCACTATAGTCTCCACTTTATTCTGTCCACTACAGTCTTTCCACTATAGTCTTTCCACTATAGTCTGTCCACTTTAGTCTTTCCACTTTAGTCTTTCCACTATAGTCTCCACTTTATTTTGTCCACTACAGTCTTTCCAATTTATTCTGTCCACTACAGTCTTTCCACTATAGTCTGTCCACTTTAGGCTTTCCAATATTCTCTGTAGACTTTAGTCTTTCCATTATAGTCTCCACTTTATTCTGTCCACTACAGTCTTTCCACTATAGTCTTTCCACTATAGTCTGTCCACTTCAGTCTTTCCACTTTAGTCTTTCCACTATAGTCTCCACTTTATTCTGTCCACTACAGTCTTTCCACTATAGTCTGTCCACTTTAGTCTTTCCACAATAGTTTTTCCACTTTAGTCTGTCCACTTCAGTCTTTCCACTATAGTCTGTCCACTTTAGTCTTTCCACTTTTGTCTTTCCACTATAGTCTCCACTTTATTTTGTCCACTACAGTTTTTCCAATTTATTCTGTCCACTACAGTCTTTCCACTATAGTCTGTCTACTTTAGACTTTCCACTTTAGTCTTTCCACTTTAGTCCGTCCACTTTAGTCTTTCCACTATAGTCTGTCCACTTTAGTCTTTCCACTATAGCATCCACTTTATTCTGTCCACTACAGTCTTTCCAATATAGTCTTTCCACTATAGTCTTTCTACTATAGACTTTCCACTATAGTCTATCCACTTTAGTCTTTCCACTTTAGTCTTTCCGCTTTATTCTGTCCACTATAGTCTCCACTTTATTCTGTCCACTACAGTCTTTCCACTATAGTCTGTCCACTTTAGTCTTTCCACTATTCTCTTCCACAATAGTTTTTCCACTTTAGTCTGTCCACTTCAGTCTTTCCACTATAGTCTGTCCACTTTAGTCTTTCCACTTTTGTCTTTCCACTATAGTCTCCACTTTATTCTGTCCACTACAGTCTTTCCACTATAGTCTGTCCACTTTAGTCTTTCCACTATTCTCTGTCCACTTTAGTCTTTCCACTTTAGTCTTTCCGTCCACTATAGTCTCCACTTTATTCTGTCCACTATAGTCTTTCCACTAAAGTCTGTTCACTTTAGTCTTTCCACTATTCTCTGTCCACTTTAGTCTGTCCACTATAGTCTCCACTTTATTCTGTCCACTACAGTCTTTCCACTATAGTCTTTCCACTATAGTCTGTCCACTTTAGTCTTTCCACTTTAGTCTTTCCACTATAGTCTCCACTTTATTTTGTCCACTACAGTCTTTCCAATTTATTCTGTCCACTACAGTCTTTCCACTATAGTCTGTCCACTTTAGGCTTTCCAATATTCTCTGTATACTTTAGTCTTTCCATTATAGTCTCCACTTTATTCTGTCCACTACAGTCTTTCCACTATAGTCTTTCCACTATAGTCTGTCCACTTTAGTCTTTCCACTTTAGTCTTTCCACTATAGTCTCCACTTTATTCTGTCCACTACAGTCTTTCCACTATAGTCTGTCCACTTTAGTCTTTCCACAATAGTTTTTCCACTTTAGTCTGTCCACTTCAGTCTTTCCACTATAGTCTGTCCACTTTAGTCTTTCCACTTTTGTCTTTCCACTATAGTCTCCACTTTATTTTGTCCACTACAGTTTTTCCAATTTATTCTGTCCACTACAGTCTTTCCACTATAGTCTGTCTACTTTAGTCTTTCCACTTTAGTCTTTCCACTTTAGTCCGTCCACTTTAGTCTTTCCACTATAGTCTGTCCACTTTAGTCTTTCCACTATAGCATCCACTTTATTCTGTCCACTACAGTCTTTCCAATATAGTCTTTCCACTATAGTCTTTCTACTATAGACTTTCCACTATAGTCTATCCACTTTAGTCTTTCCACTTTAGTCTTTCCGCTTTATTCTGTCCACTATAGTCTCCAATTTATTCTGTCCACTACAGTCTTTCCACTATAGTCTGTCCACTTTAGTCTTTCCACTATTCTCTGTCCACTTTAGTCTTTCCACAATAGTCTCCTCTTTATTCTGCCCACTACAGTCTTTCCACTATAGTCTTTCCACTATAGTCTGTCCACTTTAGTCTTTCCACTATTCTCTGTCCACTTTAGTCTTTCCACTATAGTCTCCACTTTATTCTGTCCACTAAAGTTTTTCCACTCTAGTCTTTCCACTATAGTCTGTCCACTTTAGTCTTTCCACTTTAGTCTTTCCACTATAGTCTCCACTTTATTTTGTCCACTACAGTCTTTCCAATTTATTCTGTCCACTACAGTCTTTCCACTATAGTCTGTCCACTTTAGTCTTTCCAATATTCTCTGTCCACTTTAGTCTTTCCATTATAGTCTCCACTTTATTCTGTCCACTACAGTCTTTCCACTATAGTCTCCACTTTATTTTGTCCACTACAGTTTTTCCAGTTTAGTCTGTCCACTACAGTCTTTCCACTATAGTCTTTCCACTATAGTCTGTCCACTTCAGTCTTTCCACTTTATTCTTTCCACTATAGTCTCCACTTTATTTTGTCCACTACAGTCTTTCCAATTTATTCTGTCCACTACAGTCTTTCCACTATAGTCTGTCCACTTTAGTCTTTCCAATATTCTCTGTCCACTTTAGTCTTTCCATTATAGTCTCCACTTTAGTCCTTCCACTTTTGTCTTTCCACTATAGTCTCCACTTTATTTTGTCCACTACAGTTTTTCCAATTTATTCTGTCCACTACAGTCTTTCCACTATAGTCTGTCCACTTTAGTCTTTCCTCTTTAGTCTTTCCACTTTAGTCCGTCCACTTTAGTCTTTCCACTATAGTCTGTCCAAATTAGTCTTTCCACTATAGCATCCACTTTATTCTGTCCACTACAGTCTTTCCAATATAGTCTTTCCACTATAGTCTGTCTACTATAGACTTTCCACTATAGTCTATCCACTTTAGTCTTTCTACTTTAGTCTTTCCGCTTTATTCTGTCCACTATATTCTCCACTTTATTCTGTCCACTACAGTCTTTCCACTATAGTCTGTCCACTTTAGTCTTTCCACTATTCTCTGTCCACTTTAGTCTTTCCACTATAGTCTCCTCTTTATTCTGCCCACTACAGTCTTTCCACTATAGTCTTTCCACTATAGTCTGTCCACTTTAGTCTTTCCACTATTCTCTGTCCACTTTAGTCTTTCCACTATAGTCTCCACTTTATTCTGTCCACTACAGTATTTCCACTATAGTCTTTCCACTATAGTCTGTCCACTTTAGTCTTTCCACTTTAGTCTTTCCACTATAGTCTCCACTTTATTTTTTTCCACTACAGTCTTTCCAATTTATTCTGTCCACTACAGTCTTTCCGCTATAGTCTGTCTACTTTAGTCTTTCCAATATTCTCTGTCCACTTTAGTCTTTCCATTATAGTCTCCACTTTATTCTGTCCACTACAGTCTTTCCACTATAGTCTTTCCACTATAGTCTGTCCACTTTAGTCTTTCCACTTTAGTCTTTCCACTATAGTCTCCACTTTATTCTGTCCACTACAGTCTTTCCACTATAGTCTGTCCACTTTAGTCTTTCCACAATAGTTTTTCCACTTTAGTCTGTCCACTTCAGTCTTTCCACTATAGTCTGTCCACTTTAGTCTTTCCACTTTTGTCTTTCCACTATAGTTTCCACTTTATTCTGTCCACTACAGTCTTTCCACTATAGTCTTTTCACTATAGTCTGTCCACTTTAGTCTTTCCACTATTCTCTGTCCACTTTAGCCTTTCCACTATAGTCTCCACTTTATTCTGTCCATTACAGTCTTTCCACTATAGTCTTTCCACTATAGTCTGTCCACTTTAGTCTTTCCACTTTAGTCTTTCCACTATAGTCTCAACTTTATTCTGTCCACTTTAGTCTTTCCACTATAGTCTCAACTTTATTCTGTCCACTACAGTCACTATAGTCTGTCCACTATAGAATTTCCACTATAGTCTATCCACTTTAGTCTTTCCACTTTAGTCTTTCCACTTTATTCTGTCCACTATAGTCTCCACTTTATTCTGTCCACTACAGTCTTTCCACTATAGTTTGTCCACTTTAGTCTTTCCACTATAGTCTATCCACTTTAGTCTTTCCACTTTAGTCTTTCCACTTTATTCTGTCCATTTCAGTGTGTACACTTTAGTCTGTCCACTGAGTCTTTCCACTTCAGTCTTTCCATTATAGTCTGTCCACTTTAAACTTTCCACTTTAGTCTTTCCACTACAGTCTCCACTTTATTCTGTCCACTAAAGTTTTTCCAATTTAGTCTTTCCACTATTTTCTGTCCACTTTAGTCTTTCCACTAGAGTCTCCACTTTATTCTGTCCACTACAGTCTTTCCACTATAGTCTGTCCACTTTAGTCTTTCCACTATTCTCTGTCCACTTTAGTCTTTCGACTATAGTCTCCACTTTATTCTGTCCACTACAGTCTTTTCACTCTAGTCTTTCGACTATAGTGTGTCCACTTTAGTCTTTCCACAATAGTTTTTCCACTTTAGTCTGTCCACTTCATTCTTTCCACTATAGTCTGTCCACTTTAGTCTTTCCACTTTAGTCTTTCCACTATAGTCTCCACTTTATTCTGTCCACTACAGTCTTTCCACTATAGTCTTTCCACTATAGTCTGTCCACTTTAGTCTTTCCACTATTCTCTGTCCACTTTAGTCTTTCCACTATAGTCTGTCCACTATAGACTTTCCACTATAGTCTATCACTTTAGTCTTTCCTCTTGAGTCTTTCCACTTTATTCTGTCCACTATAGCCTAAACTTTATTCTGTCCACTACAGTCTTTCCACTATAGTCTGTCCACTTTAGTCTTTCCACAATAGTCTATCCACTTTAGTCTTTCCACTTTAGTCTTTCTACTTTATTCTGTCCATTTCAGTGTGTACACTTTAGTCTGTCCACTGAGTCTTTCCACTTCAGTCTTTCCATTATAGTCCGTCCACTTTAGTCTTTCCACTTTAAGTCTTTCCACTATAGTCTCCACTTTATTCTGTCCACTACAGTTTTTCCAATTTAGTCTTTCCACTATTTTCTGTCCACTTTAGTCTTTCCACTATAGTCTCCATTTTATTCTGTCCACTACAGTCTTTCCACTATAGTCTGTCCACTTTAGTCTTTCCACTATTCTCTGTCCACTTTAGTCTTTCCACTATAGTCTCCACTTTATTCTGTCCACTAAGGTCTTTCTACTATAGTCTGTCCACTTTAGTCTTTCCACAATAGTTTTTCCACTTTAGTCTGTCCACTTCATTCTTTCCACTATAGTCTGTCCACTTTAGTCTTTCCACTTTAGTCTTTCCACTATAGTCTCCACTTTATTCTGTCCACTACAGTCTTTCCACTATAGTCTGTCCACTTTAGTCTTTCCACTTTAGTCTTTCCTCTATAGTCTCAACTTTATTCTGTCCACTACAGTCTCTCCACTATAGTCTTTCCACTATAGTCTGTCCACATTAGTCTTTCCACTATTCTCTGTCCACTTTAGTCTTTCCACTATACTCTCCACTTTATTCTGTCCACTACAGTCTTTCCACTAGTCTTTCCACTATAGTCTGTCCACTTTAGTCTTTCCACTTTAGTCTTTCCACTTTAGTCCGTCCACTTTAGTCTTTCCACTATAGTCTGTCCACTTTAGTCTTTCCACTTTAGTTTTTCCACTTTAGTCTGTCCACTTATTCTTTCCACTATAGTCTATCCACTTTAGTCTTTCCAATTCAGTCTTTCCACTATAGTCTCCACTTTATTCTGTCCACTACAGTGTTTCCACTATAGTCTTTCCACTATAGTCTGTCCACTTTAGTCTTTCCACTTTAGTCTGTCCACTTTAGTCTTTCCACTATAGTCTGTCCACTTTAGTCTTTCCACTATAGCATCAACTTTATTCTGTCCACTACAGTCTTTCCAACATAGTCTTTCCACTATAGTCTGTCCACTATAGACTTTTCACTATATTCTATCCACTTTAGTCTTTCCACTTTAGTCTTTCCACTTTATTCTGTCCACTATAGTCTCCACTTTATTCTGCCCAATACAGTCTTTCCACTATAGTCTTTCCACTATAGTCTGTCCACTTTAGTTTTCCACTTTAGTCTGTCCACTTATTCTTTCCACTATAGTCTTTCCACTTTAGTCTTTCCACTTTATTCTGTCCACTATAGTCTCCACTTTATTCTGTCCACTACAGTCTTTCCACTATAGTCTTTCCACTACAGTCTCTCCACTTTAGTCTTTCCACTTTAGTCTTTCCACTATAGTCTCCACTTTATTCTGTCCACTACAGTCTTTCCACTATAGTCTTTTCACCATAGTCTGTCCACTTTAGTCTTTCCACTATTCTCTGTCCACTTTATTCTGTCCACTATAGTCTCCACTTTATTCTGTCCACTACAGTCTTTCCACTATATTATTATTATTATTTATTTATCTTCCACAACTACAAGAAACAAGTAGTACAAGTGGAGTAAACTATAAAAAGAAAAATAACTTCAACTAAACACTATCCTCTTCAACAAAAAACTGAAAAAGACCGTGATCAGGGCCTATTTTACAAAATACGTCCACAGAAAACTTTCTGTGTAGGTCACCGAGCTTTTGAACTACATCCGTAACATTATATTTTTTAACCAAGTACCGATTTCTAGTCCACGGTGGCAGAGAAAGCAGAAATTTGCAAAATTTGAAATATGTAACTTTCATTTTCTTCAAATCTTTTAGCTTCAGAACAGAATGAATACCCGAAAAATAAAGAACAGAATGATCAGAAAACGTTGAGAATAAACGCCCAAGAGCTCTTCTGTTATATTTTCCACGGTTTGCTACAATTTTTGAATAACTAAGTTGAATTTTTTTTACTGCATCTGCAACAATCTGTCTACGGAAGAGAGCTAAAGAATCAGAAACAGTAATCCCTAGCCACCGAAAAGAAGAAACAGAAACAACAGAAAATTCATAACATACTAGAGGAGTAGACGAAGACAGGTTGTAAGACAAGAATTCACATTTATCAAGATTCAGAGATAAGCCAATATCCAGGAAAGACTGAGAAACTAGAGAAACCATCGCAGAAAGAGCTGATTTAGTACGGCTGATCAACAGGATGTCGTCAGCATAAGCTATATAAGAAACATCAGTAGAACCAGTAAAATAAGTGCCTGAGATCTTTTCCAGAACAGTAGAAATACAAATTTTGAAAAGGGTTGGTGATAAAACACCCCCCTGCCTTACACCTCGAAGTACTTTAATAGTTGTTTCTGGAGAAGATTTCAAGCGGAGGTAAGAGTTAGAGTACCAGAACCGTAGAAGGTAAACAACTGAAAAGTTTACAACAGAAGAAGCCAAAGAAAAGAAAAGTTGGTTATGAACAACAGAGTCGAAAGCCTTGGAAAGATCAAGATTACAGAGATAGACACCTTTACCCTTGGAAGAATTAGAAAGTAGAATGGAAGAAAGGACACGATGTGCATGTTGGCATCACCACACCAGATCTGAAACCAAGCTGATTATCCCCGAAGAAAGAAATATTTTGCGTTAAACTAGGTAAAAGTACATACTCAAAAACCTTGCTAATATTGCAGGAGACGGTAATTGGACGGTAAGAAGAGCAATATGTAGGCGATTTCCCTCTTTTTAAAATTGAAGTCACGCTCCCACACAGAAAGCTTTCTGGGACAACGGAAGACGCCAAACACATTTGAAACAAAAGCGCAAGATGTGATACAAGTTCCGCACATTCGGGAGCTAGATGTTTTTTTGAAATGCCATCAGCATCGATGGATTTCGAAGAATTCATAACATCATGTAGCGAAATGGGAAGCACATAACGCTGACTCAAAAAACTAGGGATTATCTTAAGAAGTGCTTCACTAAACTAACTATGAACACAATAATTTAACACAGAGAATATCTTTGAATAATAAGTATGCCAACTACTTGGTGGAATAGCATCACTACTTACATCAGAATCATCAATTTTACTCGAATTAATTACTTTACTCCATTCTTTTGATGAAGACGGAAAATCAAGCCCACGATAACGAACACTTTTCAGGTACTTCTTAAATTCTAATTTAGTTTTCTGTTTAATAAGAAAAACATTACCGCACTTCGGCCGACCACATTCTGCCCAGATTTTTAACCAAAATTTAGCTTTGTTTTTACAAGCCTTAAGGTGAGGGTCACGAGACCAAAGAGGTTTTTGAGTTTTTATTCGGACACGCTTAACTGGTACAGAAATCCTTTCGGCTTCTTTAATAGCGGAAAGAATAGAATGATAATATCGGTCAATTTCATACTTAGCATAAGCGGGATTTTGACTACACTGCAAAAGCTGATAGGGAACATGAATCGTACTTAAAAATGAAGCCAGTGTAATAAGATAAACAGAAAAATTCGCATCTTTCCAATCAAGTTTGTAAAACCATTTAGAACGTGAACCATGATTCTTGGGAGCACTTCCAGAAGAAATTGCTAGCTTTGGTAAACAAAATGACAGCGGAAGATGATCAAGATCTTGCTCATCAAAATGAACCGTAACTGGAGAGCAAACTAGAGTCGCAGAACAGACAACATCATCAATATTTGATTTACTACCTGAATGGTGAATATACGTATAAACATGGGACTTCTGAACAATTTTGTAAGCAGGGAGAGAGTCAAGAAGCTGGTCATTCCTTACATTATCAGAAGCAAGATCAGTATTAAAGTCCCCAGCAATGACAAAATGCAGCCCGTGATCAGAAATCTTTTGAGTTAAAGTTTTAAGACCATTACAAGCACATGAAAACTTCTGAAGTGAACGAATAAAACGGTCATTATACGGCAAATACACATTAATAAACACAATGTTGCCAAGTCGTACAGCAAGAAAAGTATCATCTGATTGGAAAAGCACAGAACTCGCACCAGGGATATTTTTCTTAAACGCACAAGCTAAACCGCCAGAAGGGCGACCACGCGTAACTTTAGCTGGACGCACAAGGACCATGTGATCATTGCTTCGTCTCAAAAAATTGTCGCTGAGAGCCGTTAGTAAATGCTCCTGGAGACAAACCACATCGTAATTAGCATACAGTTCATCAATCAAAAAGTCCTTGCCTCTCGTTCCATTAACGTTGAATGAAACTATACTGATTTCCGAATTCATTTCTGAGAATAGACCTTGTCAATGATCTTTTTAATCACAGGGCATCGTAGGCTGTAAGATGGATGAGATTCTCCACAATTTGCACATTTCGGAGATTCCGTACAAGGATCACTGTTTGTGAATGTATGCGGCCCAGCACAACGAGCGCACTTGGGAGTACGACTAGTACAGGCACTTTCCAAGTGTTCCAGAGAACGACACTTGAAGCAACACTTTGGCAATTGCTTAAACTCATATACACGGAAATTTTCGTACCCGATCTTCACACCGTTCCGTAGAAATGACCCTTTGGAAATCATGTCCGCAAACTCGAGCTTTACCGATTTGCTTGTTCCAAGCCGACTAGATCCAACTATACCGAACTGGTTCCGTAACGATTCAAGGTCAAAATCAGACGGGACTTCTCGAATAACGCCGAAGTGTTTTTTAGAAAAAACCTTGACATTAGAACCAGGCAAAACTTCCTTCGCTGATTTGCAAAAAATCCTCAGCTGCAGATTTCTCAATGCTCACCGCCCACCGTTTTTCATTCACACGCACACTGGTAACCAGTTGATGACCGGAAATCGAGTCTATCACTGCTTTTCGCTGTAACGGATCACCATGCTCAGGGGGGGGGGGGGGGTCGGAGATCAAAATGGTAGTATGCGTATCACAAGCAGGCTGACTGATCGCAGGTAACTGAGGAAAGTTCAAATTGTACGAGTCCATCTTAGCAGAAACTACCGATATCGCTTGCTCAAGGCTCGTAAGCTTGGCTGCAACCTGCGTAAACGCTGTTGCAGAGATCAAAGGAACTTCAGTTGGCCTTTTGATGACGAAACAGGGGAGCGGTAAACCGTCAGCATCACATTTCTTTATAAAGTCTATCATATCTTGCAAGTGACTATAAATTGCATTGGCACCCTTCCTGACATGGGGATTATCTCCAGTCACACAACTCCATAGCTTCGCTTTCGCCGATTTAACAGTTTCCAAATCTTTGAAAAAGTCTAGTCCTTTCCGCAAAATAATGGCTTCATCAGCACAACGCAAATTGTCCTGTACAAAATTCAGCAACGGTGAATACACAAGCTCGGGATCGCTCATCTCATTATAAATTCACCCCGCGCACAGGTCTTATCAGCACGAATGCTATCAGGCAACTGACAACTGACTTTCCTCTATAGTCTGTCCACTTTAGTCTTTCCACTTTAGTTTTCCACTTTAGTCTGTCCACTTATTCTTTCCACTATAGTCTATCCACTTTAGTCTTTCCAATTCAGTCTTTCCACTACAGTCTCCACTTTATTCTGCCCACTACAGTCTTTCCACTATAGTCTGTCCACTTTAGTCTTTCCACTATTCTCTGTCCACTTTAGTTTTCCACTATAGTCTGTCCACTATAGACTTTCCACTATAGTCTATCCACTTTAGTCTTTCCACTTTAGTCTTTCCACTTTATTCTGTCCACTATAGTCTCCACTTTATTCTGTCCACTACAGTCTTTCCACTGTAGTTTGTCCACTTTAGTCTTTCCACTATAGTCTGTCCACTTTAGTCTTTCCACTATAGTCTCAACTTTATTCTGTCCACTACAGTCTTTCCACTATAGTCTGTCCACTTTAGTCTTTCCACTATTCTCTGTCCACTTTAGTCTTTCCACTATAGTCTGTCCACTATAGACTTTCCACTATAGTCTATCCACTTTAGTCTTTCCAATTTAGTCTTTCCACTTTATTCTGTCCACTATAGTCTCCACTTTATTCTGTCCACTTCAGTCTTTCCACAATAGTTTTTCCACTTTAGTCTGTCCACTTCAGTCTTTCCACTATAGTCTGTCCACTTTAGTCTTTCCACTTTAGTCTTTCCACTTTATTCTGTCCACTATAGTCTCCACTTTATTCTGTCCACTACAGTCTTTCCACTTTAGTCTTTCAACTATTCTCTGTCCACTTTAGCTTTTTCACTATAGTCTCCACTTTATTCTGTCCACTACAGTCTTTCCACTATAGTATTTCCACTATAGTCTGTCCACTTTAGTCTTTCCACTTTAGTCTTTCCACTATAGTCTCAACTTTATTCTGTCCACTACAGTCTTTCCACAATAGTCTGTCCACTTTAGTCTGTCCACTATTCTCTGTCCACTTTAGTTTTCCACTATAGTCTGTCCACTATAGACTTTCCACTATAGTCTATCCACTTTAGTTTTTCCACTTTAGTCTTTCCACTTTATTCTGTCCACTATAGTCTCCACTTTATTCTGTCCACTACAGTCTTTCCACTGTAGTTTGTCCACTTTAGTCTTTCCGCTATAGTCTATCCACTTTAGTCTTTCCACTTTATTCTGTCCATTTCAGTGTGTACACTTTAGTCTGTCCACTGAGTCTTTCCACTTCAGTCTTTCCATTATAGTCTGTCCACTTTAGTCTTTCCACTTTAGTCTTTCCACTACAGTCTCCACTTTATTCTGTCCACTACAGTCTTTCGACTATAGTCTGTCCACTTTAGTCTTTCCACGATTCTCTGTCCACTTTAGTCTTTCCACTATAGTCTCCACTTTATTCTGTCCACTACAGTCTTTCCACTCTAGTCTTTCCACTATAGTGTTTCCACTTTAGTCTTTCCACAATAGTTTTTCCACTTTAGTCTGTCCACTTCATTCTTTCCACTATAGTCTGTCCACTTTAGTCTTTCCACTTTAGTCTTTCCACTATACTCTCCACTTTATTCTGTCCACCACAGTCTTTCCACTATAGTCTTTCCACTATAGTCTGTCCTCTTTAGTCTTTTCACTATTCTCTGTCCACTTTAGCCTTTCCACTATAGTCTCCACTTTAGTCTGTCCACTACAGTCTTTCCACTATAGTCTTTCAACTATAGTCCGTCCACTTTAGTCTTTCCACTTTAGTCTTTCCACTATAGTCTCCACTTTATTTTGTCCACTACAGTCTTTCCAATATATTCTGTCCACTATTCTCTGTCCACTTTAGTTTTTCCATTATAGTCTCCACTTTATTCTGTCCACTACAGTCTTTCCACCATAGTCTTTCCACTATAGTCTGTCCACTTTAGTCTTTCCACTTTAGTCTTTCCACTATAGTCTTCACTTTATTCTGTCCACTACAGTCTTTCCACTATAGTCTTTCCACTATAGTCTGTCCACTTTAGTCTTTCCACTATAGTCTCAACTTTATTCTGTCCACTAAAGTCTTTCCACTATAGTCTGTCCACTTTAGTCTTTCCACTATTCTCTGTCCACTTTAGTCTTTCCACTATAGTCTGTCCACTATAGACTTTCCACTATAGTCTATCCACTTTAGTCTTTCCACTTTAGTCTTTCCACTTTATTCTGTCCACTATAGTCTCCACTTTATTCTGTCCACTACAGTCTTTCCACTGTAGTTTATCCACTTTAGTCATTCCACTACAGTCTATCCACTTTCGTCTTTCCACTTTATTCTGTCCATTTCAGTGTGTACACTTTAGTCTGTCCACTGAGTCTTTCCATTTCAGTCTTTCCATTATAGTCTGTCCACTTTAGTCTTTCCAATTCAGTCTTTCCACTATAGTCTCCACTTTATTCTGCCCACTACAGTCTTTCCAATTTAGTCTTTCCACTATAGTCTGTCCACTTTAGTCTTTCCACTATTCTCTGTCCACTTTAGTCTTTCCACTATAGTCTCCACTTTATTCTGTCCACTACAGTCTTTCCACTATAGTCTTTCCACTATAGTCTGTCCACTTTAGTCTTTCCACTTTAGTCTTTCCACTATAGTCTCCACTTTATTTTGTCCACTACAGTCTTTCCAATTTATTCTGTCCACTACAGTCTTTCCACTATAGTCTGTCCAGTTTAGTCTTTCCACTATTCTCTGTCCACTTTAGTTTTTCCATTATAGTCTCCACTTTATTCTGTCCACTACAGTCTTTTCACTATAGTCTTTCCACTATAGTCTGTCCACTTTAGTCTTTCCACTTTAGTCTTTCCACTATAGTCTCCACTTTATTCTGTCCACTACAGTCTTTCCACTATAATCTTTCCACTATAGTCTGTCCTCTTTAGTCTTTTCACTATTCTCTGTCCACTTTAGCCTTTCCACTATAGTCTCCACTTTAGTCTGTCCACTACAGTCTTTCCACTATAGTCTTTCAACTATAGTCTGTCCACTTTAGTCTTTCCACTTTAATCTTTCCACTATAGTCTCCACTTTATTTTGTCCACTACAGCCTTTCCAATTTATTCTGTCCACTACAGTCTTTCCACTATAGTCTGTCCACTATTCTCTGTCCACTTTAGTTTTTCCATCATAGTCTCCACTTTATTCTGTCCACTACAGTCTTTCCACTATAGTCGTTCCACTATAGTCTGTCCACTTTAGTCTTTCCACTTTAGTCTTTCCACTATAGTCTCCACTTTATTCTGTCCACTACAGTCTTTCCACTATAGTCTGTCCACTTTAGTCTTTCCACAATAGTTTTTCCACTTTAGTCTGTCCACTTCAGTCTTTCCACTATAGTCTGTCCACTTTAGTCTTTCCATTTTAGTCTTTCCACTATAGTCTCCACTTTATTCTGTCCACTACAGTCTTTCCACTATAGTCTTTTCACTATAGTCTGTCCACTTTAGTCTTTCCACTATTCTCTGTCCACTTTAGCCTTTCCACTATAGTCTCCACTTTATTCTGTCCACTACAGTCTTTCCACTATAGTCTTTCCACTATAGTCTGTCCACTTTAGTCTTTCCACTATAGTCTCAACTTTATTCTGTCCACTACAGTCTTTCCACTATAGTCTGTCCACTTTAGTCTTTCCACTATTCTCTGTCCACTTTAGTTTTTCCATCATAGTCTCCACTTTATTCTGTCCACTACAGTCTTTCCACTATAGTCTTTCCACTATTCTCTGTCCACTTTAGTCTTTCCACTTTAGTCTTTCCACTTTATTCTGTCCACTATAGTCTCCACTTTATTCTGTCCACTACAGTCTTTCCACTGTAGTTTATCCACTTTAGTCATCCCACTACAGTCTATCCACTTTCGTCTTTCCACTTTAGTCTTTCCACTTTATTCTGTCCATTTCAGTGTGTACACTTTAGTCTGTCCACTGAGTCTTTCCATTTCAGTCTTTCCATTATAGTCTGTCCACTTTAGTCTTTCCAATTCAGTCTTTCCACTATAGTCTCCACTTTATTCTGCCCACTACAGTCTTTCCAATTTAGTCTTTCCACTATAGTCTTAGCCCGGGGGGTCGGAGATCAAAATGGTAGTATGCGTATCACAAGCAGGCTGACTGATCGCAGGTAACTGAGGAAAGTTCAAATTGTACGAGTCCATCTTAGCAGAAACTACCGATATCGCTTGCTCAAGGCTCGTAAGCTTGGCTGCAACCTGCGTAAACGCTGTTGCAGAGATCAAAGGAACTTCAGTTGGCCTTTTGATGACGAAACAGGGGAGCGGTACTCCGTCAGCATGACATTTCTTTATAAAGTCTATCATATCTTGCAAGTGACTATAAATTGCATTGGCACCCTTCCTGACAGGGGGATTATCTCCAGTCACACAACTCCATAGCTTCGCTTTCGCCGATTTAACAGTTTCCAAATCTTTGAAAAAGTCTAGTCCTTTCCGCAAAATAATAGCTTCATCAGCACAACGCAAATTGTCCTGTACAAAATTCAGCAACGGTGAATACACAAGCTCGGGATCGCTCATCTCATTATAAATTCACCCCGCGCACAGGTCTTATCAGCACGAATGCTATCAGGCAACTGACAACTGACTTTCCTCTATAGTCTGTCCACTTTAGTCTTTCCACTTTAGTTTTCCACTTTAGTCTGTCCACTTATTCTTTCCACTATAGTCTATCCACTTTAGTCTTTCCAATTCAGTCTTTCCACTATAGTCTCCACTTTATTCTGCCCACTACAGTCTTTCCACTATAGTCTTTCCACTATAGTCTGTCCACTTTAGTCTTTCCACTATTCTCTGTCCACTTTAGTCTTTCCACTATAGTCTCCACTTTATTCTGTCCACTACAGTATTTCCACTATAGTCTTTCCACTATAGTCAGTCCACTTTAGTCTTTCCACTTTAGTCTTTCCACTATAGTCTCCACTTTATTTTGTCCACTACAGTCTTTCCAATTTATTCTGTCCACTACAGTCTTTCCACTATAGTCTGTCCACTTTAGTCTTTCCACTATTCTCTGTCCACTTTAGTTTTTCCATTATAGTCTCCACTTTATTCTGTCCACTACAGTCTTTCCACTATAGTCTTTCCACTATAGTCTGTCCACTTTAGTCTTTCCACTTTAGTCTTTCCACTATAGTCTCCACTTTATTCTGTCCACTACAGTCTTTCCACTATAGTCTGTCCACTTCAGTCTTTCCACAATAGTTTTTCCACTTTAGTCTGTCCACTTCAGTCTTTCCACTATAGTCTGTCCACTTTAGTCTTTCCACTTTAGTCTTTCCACTATAGTCTCCACTTTATTTTGTCCACTACAGTCTTTCCAATTTATTCTGTCCACTACAGTCTTTCCACTATAGTCTGTCCAGTTTAGTCTTTCCACTATTCTCTGTCCACTTTAGTTTTTCCATTATAGTCTCCACTTTATTCTGTCCACTACAGTCTTTTCACTATAGTCTTTCCACTATAGTCTGTCCACTTTAGTCTTTCCACTTTAGTCTTTCCACTATAGTCTCCACTTTATTCTGTCCACTACAGTCTTTCCACTATAATCTTTCCACTATAGTCTGTCCTCTTTAGTCTTTTCACTATTCTCTGTCCACTTTAGCCTTTCCACTATAGTCTCCACTTTAGTCTGTCCACTACAGTCTTTCCACTATAGTCTTTCAACTATAGTCTGTCCACTTTAGTCTTTCCACTTTAATCTTTCCACTATAGTCTCCACTTTATTTTGTCCACTACAGCCTTTCCAATTTATTCTGTCCACTACAGTCTTTCCACTATAGTCTGTCCACTATTCTCTGTCCACTTTAGTTTTTCCATCATAGTCTCCACTTTATTCTGTCCACTACAGTCTTTCCACTATAGTCGTTCCACTATAGTCTGTCCACTTTAGTCTTTCCACTTTAGTCTTTCCACTATAGTCTCCACTTTATTCTGTCCACTACAGTCTTTCCACTATAGTCTGTCCACTTTAGTCTTTCCACAATAGTTTTTCCACTTTAGTCTGTCCACTTCAGTCTTTCCACTATAGTCTGTCCACTTTAGTCTTTCCATTTTAGTCTTTCCACTATAGTCTCCACTTTATTCTGTCCACTACAGTCTTTCCACTATAGTCTTTTCACTATAGTCTGTCCACTTTAGTCTTTCCACTATTCTCTGTCCACTTTAGCCTTTCCACTATAGTCTCCACTTTATTCTGTCCACTACAGTCTTTCCACTATAGTCTTTCCACTATAGTCTGTCCACTTTAGTCTTTCCACTATAGTCTCAACTTTATTCTGTCCACTACAGTCTTTCCACTATAGTCTGTCCACTTTAGTCTTTCCACTATTCTCTGTCCACTTTAGTTTTTCCATCATAGTCTCCACTTTATTCTGTCCACTACAGTCTTTCCACTATAGTCTTTCCACTATTCTCTGTCCACTTTAGTCTTTCCACTTTAGTCTTTCCACTTTATTCTGTCCACTATAGTCTCCACTTTATTCTGTCCACTACAGTCTTTCCACTGTAGTTTATCCACTTTAGTCATTCCACTACAGTCTATCCACTTTCGTCTTTCCACTTTAGTCTTTCCACTTTATTCTGTCCATTTCAGTGTGTACACTTTAGTCTGTCCACTGAGTCTTTCCATTTCAGTCTTTCCATTATAGTCTGTCCACTTTAGTCTTTCCAATTCAGTCTTTCCACTATAGTCTCCACTTTATTCTGCCCACTACAGTCTTTCCAATTTAGTCTTTCCACTATAGTCTTAGCCCGGGGGGTCGGAGATCAAAATGGTAGTATGCGTATCACAAGCAGGCTGACTGATCGCAGGTAACTGAGGAAAGTTCAAATTGTACGAGTCCATCTTAGCAGAAACTACCGATATCGCTTGCTCAAGGCTCGTAAGCTTGGCTGCAACCTGCGTAAACGCTGTTGCAGAGATCAAAGGAACTTCAGTTGGCCTTTTGATGACGAAACAGGGGAGCGGTACTCCGTCAGCATGACATTTCTTTATAAAGTCTATCATATCTTGCAAGTGACTATAAATTGCATTGGCACCCTTCCTGACAGGGGGATTATCTCCAGTCACACAACTCCATAGCTTCGCTTTCGCCGATTTAACAGTTTCCAAATCTTTGAAAAAGTCTAGTCCTTTCCGCAAAATAATAGCTTCATCAGCACAACGCAAATTGTCCTGTACAAAATTCAGCAACGGTGAATACACAAGCTCGGGATCGCTCATCTCATTATAAATTCACCCCGCGCACAGGTCTTATCAGCACGAATGCTATCAGGCAACTGACAACTGACTTTCCTCTATAGTCTGTCCACTTTAGTCTTTCCACTTTAGTTTTCCACTTTAGTCTGTCCACTTATTCTTTCCACTATAGTCTATCCACTTTAGTCTTTCCAATTCAGTCTTTCCACTATAGTCTCCACTTTATTCTGCCCACTACAGTCTTTCCACTATAGTCTTTCCACTATAGTCTGTCCACTTTAGTCTTTCCACTATTCTCTGTCCACTTTAGTCTTTCCACTATAGTCTCCACTTTATTCTGTCCACTACAGTATTTCCACTATAGTCTTTCCACTATAGTCAGTCCACTTTAGTCTTTCCACTTTAGTCTTTCCACTATAGTCTCCACTTTATTTTGTCCACTACAGTCTTTCCAATTTATTCTGTCCACTACAGTCTTTCCACTATAGTCTGTCCACTTTAGTCTTTCCACTATTCTCTGTCCACTTTAGTTTTTCCATTATAGTCTCCACTTTATTCTGTCCACTACAGTCTTTCCACTATAGTCTTTCCACTATAGTCTGTCCACTTTAGTCTTTCCACTTTAGTCTTTCCACTATAGTCTCCACTTTATTCTGTCCACTACAGTCTTTCCACTATAGTCTGTCCACTTCAGTCTTTCCACAATAGTTTTTCCACTTTAGTCTGTCCACTTCAGTCTTTCCACTATAGTCTGTCCACTTTAGTCTTTCCACTTTAGTCTTTCCACTATAGTCTCCACTTTATTCTGTCCACTACAGTCTTTCCACTATAGTCTTTTCACTATAGTCTTTCCACTTTTGTCTTTCCACTATTCTCTGTCCTTTTTAGCCTTTCCACTATAGTCTCCACTTTATTCTGTCCACTAAAGTCTTTCCACTATAGTCTTTCCACTATAGACTGTCCACTTTAGTCTTTCCACTTTAGTCTTTCCACTATAGTCTCAACTTTATTCTGTCCACTACAGTCTTTCCACAATAGTCTGTCCACTTTAGTCTTTCCATTATTCTCTGTCCACTTTAGTCTTTCCACTATAGTCTGTCCACTATAGACTTTCCACTATAGTCTATCCACTTTAGTCTTTCCACTTTAGTCTTTCCACTTTATTCTGTCCACTATAGTCTCCACTTTATTCTGTCCACTACAGTCTTTCCACTGTAGTTTGTCCACTTTAGTCTTTCCACTATAGTCTATCCACTTTAGTCTTTCCACTTTAGTCTTTCCACTTTATTCTGTCCATTTCAGTTTGTACACATTAGTCTGTCCACTGAGTCTTTCCACTTCAGTCTTTCCATTATAGTCTGTCCACTTTAGTCTTTCCACTTTAGTCTTTCCACTACAGTCTCCACTTTATTCTGTCCACTACAGTCTTTCCACTATAGTCTTTTCACTATAGTCTTTCCACTTTAGTCTTTCCACTATTCTCTGTCCACTTTAGTTTTTCCATTATAGTCTCCACTTTATTCTGTCCACTACAGTCTTTCCACTATAGTCTTTCCACTATAGTCTGTCCACTTTAGTCTTTCCACTTTAGTCTTTCCACTATAGTCTCCACTTTATTCTGTCCACTACAGTCTTTCCACTATAGTCTGTCCACTTCAGTCTTTCCACAATAGTTTTTCCACTTTAGTCTGTCCACTTCAGTCTTTCCACTATAGTCTGTCCACTTTAGTCTTTCCACTTTAGTCTTTCCACTATAGTCTCCACTTTATTCTGTCCACTACAGTCTTTCCACTATAGTCTTTTCACTATAGTCTTTCCACTTTAGTCTTTCCACTATTCTCTGTCCACTTTAGCCTTTCCAGTATAGTCTCCACTTTATTCTGCCCACTACAGTCTTTCCACTATAGTCTTTCCACTATAGTCTGTCCACTTTAGTCTTTCCACTATTCTCTGTCCACTTTAGTCTTTCCACTATAGTCTCCACTTTATTCTGTCCACTACAGTATTTCCACTATAGTCTTTCCACTATAGTCAGTCCACTTTAGTCTTTCCACTTCAGTCTTTCCACTATAGTCTCCACTTTATTTTGTCCACTACAGTCTTTCCAATTTATTCTGTCCACTACAGTCTTTCCACTATAGTCTGTCCACTTTAGTCTTTCCACTATTCTCTGTCCACTTTAGTTTTTCCATTATAGTCTCCACTTTATTCTGTCCACTACAGTCTTTCCACTATAGTCTTTCCACTATAGTCTGTCCACTTTAGTCTTTCCATTTTAGTCTTTGCACTATAGTCTCCACTTTATTCTGTCCACTACAGTCTTTCCACTATAGTCTTTCCACAATAGTTTTTCCACTTTAGTCTGTCCACTTCAGTCTTTCCACTATAGTCTTTTCACTATAGTCTTTCCACTTTAGTCTTTCCACTATTCTCTGTCCACCTTAGCCTTTCCACTATAGTCTCCACTTTATTCTGTCCACTAAAGTCTTTCCACTATAGTCTTTCCACTATAGTCTGTCCACTTTAGTCTTTCCACTTTAGTCTTTCCACTATAGTCTCCACTTTATTCTGTCCACTACAGTCTTTCCACTATAGTCTTTTCACTATAGTCTTTCCACTTTAGTCTTTCCACTATTCTCTGTCCACTTTAGCCTTTCCACTATAGTCTCCACTTTATTCTGTCCACTAAAGTCTTTCCACTATAGTCTTTCCACTATAGTCTGTCCACTTTAGTCTTTCCACTTTAGTCTTTCCACTATAGTCTCAACTTTATTCTGTCCACTACAGTCTTTCCACAATAGTCTGTCCACTTTAGTCTTTCCACTATTCTCTGTCCACTTTAGTCTTTCCACTATTGTCTGTCCACTATAGACTTTCCACTATAGTCTATCCACTTTAGTCTTTCCACTTTAGTCTTTCCACTTTATTCTGTCCACTATAGTCTCCACTTTATTCTGTCCACTACAGTCTTTCCACTGTAGTTTGTCCACTTTAGTCTTTCCACTATTCTCTGTCCACTTTAGTCTTTCCACTATAGTCTGTCCACTATAGACTTTCCACTATAGTCTATCCACTTTAGTCTTTCCACTTTAGTCTTTCCACTATTCTCTGTCCACTTTAGCCTTTCCACGATAGTCTCCACTTTATTCTGTCCACTAAAGTCTTTCCACTATAGTCTTTCCACTATAGTCTGTCCACTTTAGTCTTTCCACTTTAGTCTTTCCACTATAGTCTCAACTTTATTCTGTCCACTACAGTCTTTCCACAATAGTCTGTCCACTTTAGTCTTTCCACTATTCTCTGTCCACTTTAGTCTTTCCACTATAGTCTGTCCACTATAGACTTTCCACTATAGTCTATCCACTTTAGTCTTTCTACTTTAGTCTTTCCACTTTATTCTGTCCACTACAGTCTTTCCACTATAGTCTTTTCACCATAGTCTGTCCACTTTAGTCTTTCCCCTATTCTCTGTCCACTTTATTCTGTCCACTATAGTCTCCACTTTATTCTGTCCACTACAGTCTTTCCACTATATTATTATTATTATTTATTTATCACCCACAACTACAAGAAACAAGTAGTACAAATGGAGTAAACTATAAAAAGAAAAATAACTTCAACTAAACACTATCCTCTTCAACAAAAAACTGAAAAAGACCGTGATCAGGGCCTATTTTACAAAATGCGTCCACAGAAAGCTTTCTGTGTAGGTCACCGAGCTTTTGAACTACATCCGTAACATTATATTTTTTAACCAAGTACCGATTTCTAGTCCACGGTGGCAGAGAAAGCAGAAATTTGCAAAATTTGAAATACGTAACTTTCATTTTCTTCAAATCTTTTAGCTTCAGAACAGAATGAATACCCGAAAAATAAAGAACAGAATGATCAGAAAACGTTGAGAATAAACGCCCAAGAGCTCTTCTGTTATATTTTCCACGGTTTGCTACAATTTTTGAATAACCAAGTTGAATTTTTTTTACTGCATCTGCAACAAACTGTCTACGGAAGAGAGCTAAAGAATCAGAAACAGTAATCCCTAGCCACCGAAAAGAAGAAACAGAAACAACAGAAAATTCCTTACATACTAGAGGAGTAGACGAAGACAGGTTGTAAGACAAGAATTCACATTTATCAAGATTCAGAGATAAGCCAATATCCAGGAAAGACTGAGAAACTAGAGAAACCATCGCAGAAAGAGCTGATTTAGTACGGCTGATCAACAGGATGTCGTCAGCATAAGCTATATAAGAAACATCAGCAGAACCAGTAAAATAAGTGCCTGAGATCTTTTCCAGAACAGTTGAAATACAAATTTTGAAAAGGGTTGGTGATAAAACAGCCCCCTGCCTTACACCTCGAAGTACTTTAATAGTTGTTTCTGGAGAAGATTTCAAGCGGAGGTAAGAGTTAGAGTACCAGAACCGTAGAAGGTAAACAACTGAAAAGTTTACAACAGAAGAAGCCAAAGAAAAGAAAAGTTGGTTATGAACAACAGAGACGAAAGCCTTGGAAAGATCAAGAGTACAGAGATAGACACCTTTACCCTCGGAAGAATTAGAAAGTAGAATGGAAGAAAGGACACGATGTACATGTTGGCACACCACACCAGATCTGAAACCAAGCTGATTATCCCCGAAGAAAGAAATATTTTGCGTTAAACTAGGTAAAAGTACATACTCAAAAACCTTGCTAATATTGCAGGAGACGGTAATTGGACGGTAAGAAGAGCAATCTGTAGGCGATTTCCCTCTTTTTAAAATTGAAGTCACGCTCCCACACAGAAAGCTTTCTGGGACAACGGAAGACGCCAAACACATTTGAAACAAAAGCGCAAGATGTGATACAAGTTCCGCACATTCGGGAGATAGATGTTTTTTTGAAATGCCATCAGCATCGATGGATTTCGACTTGAGATGTTTTAAAGCATTCATAACATCATGTAGCGAAATGGGAAGCACATAACGCTGACTCAAAAAACTAGGGATTATCTTAAGAAGTGCTTCACTAAACTCACTATGAACACAATAATTTAACACAGAGAATATCTTTGAATAATGAGTATGCCAACTACTTGGTGGAATAGCATCACTACTTACATCAGAATCATCAATTTTACTCGAATTAATTACTTTACTCCATTCTTTTGATGAAGACGGAAAATCAAGCCCACGATAACGAACACTTTTCAGGTACTTCTTAAATTCTAATTTAGTTTTCTGTTTAATAAGAAAAACATTACCACACTTTGGCCGACCACATTCTGCCCAGATTTTTAACCAAAATTTAGCTTTGTTTTTACAAGCCTTAAGGTGAGGGTCACGAGACCAAAGAGGTTTTTGAGTTTTCATTCAGACACGCTTAACTGGTACAGAAATCCTTTCGGCTTCTTTAATAGCGGAAAGAATAGAATGATAATATCGGTCAATTTCATACTTAGCATAAGCGGGATTCTGACTACACTGCAAAAGCTGATACGGAACATGAATCGTACTTAAAAATGAAGCCAGTGTAATAAGATAAACAGAAAAATTCGCATTTTTCCAATCAAGTTTGTAAAACCATTTAGAACGTGAACCATGATTCTTGGGAGCACTTCCAGAAGAAATTGCTAGCTTTGGTAATCAAAATGACAGCGGAAGATGATCAAGATCTTGCTCATCAAAATGAACCGTAACTGGAGAGCAAACTAGAGTCGCAGAACAGACAACATGATCAATATTTGATTTACTACCTGAATGGTGAATATACGTATAATCATGGGACTTCTGAACAATTTTGTAAGCAGGGAGAGAGTCAAGAAGCTGGTCATTCCTTACATTATCAGAAGCAAGATCAGTATTAAAGTCCCCAGCAATGACAAAATGCAGCCCGTGATCAGAAATCTTTTGAGTTAAAGTTTTAAGACCATTACAAGCACATGAAAACTTCTGAAGTGAACGAATAGAACGGTCATTATACGGCAAATACACATTAATAAACACAATGTTACCAAGTCGTACAGCAAGAAAAGTATCCTCTGATTTGAAAAGCACAGGACTCGCACCAGGGATATTTTTCTTAAACGCACAAGCTAAACCGCCAGAAGGGCGACCACGCGTAACTTTAGCTGGACGCACAAAGACCATGTGATCATTGCTTCGTCTCAAAAAATTGTCGCTGAGAGCCGTTAGTAAATGCTCTTGGAGACAAACCACATCGTAATTAGCATACAGTTCATCAATCAAAAAGTCCTTGCCTCTCGTTCCATTAACATTGAATGAAACTATACTGATTTCCGAATTCATTTCTGAGAATAGACCTTGTCAATGATCTTTTTAATCACAGGGCATCGTAGGCTGTAAGATGGATGAGATTCTCCACAATTTGCACATTTCGGAGATTCCGTACAAGGATCACTGTTTGTGAATGTATGCGGCCCAGCACAACGAGCGCACTTGGGAGTACGACTAGTACAGGCACTTTCCAAGTGTTCCGGAGAACGACACTTGAAGCAACACTTTGGCAATTGCTTAAACTCATATACACGGAACATTTCGTACACGATCTTCACACCGTTCCGTAGAAATGACCCTTTGGAAATCATGTCCGCAAACTCGAGCTTTACCGATTTGCTTGTTCCAAGCCGACTAGATCCAACTATACCGAACTGGTTCCGTAACGATTCAAGGTCAAAATCAGACGGGACTTCTCGAATAACGCCGAAGTGTTTTTTAGAAAAAACCTTGACATTAGAACCAGGCAAAACTTCCTTCGCTGATTTGCAAAAATCCTCAGCTGCAGATTTCTCAATGCTCACCGCCCACCGTTTTTCATTCACACGCACGCTGGTAACCAGTTGATGACCGGAAATCGAGTCTATCACTGCTTTTCGCTGTAACGGATCACCATGCTCAGGCGGGGGGTCGGAGATCAAAATGGTAGTATGCGTATCACAAGCAGGCTGACTGATCGCAGGTAACTGAGGAAAGTTCAAATTGTACGAGTCCATCTTAGCAGAAACTACCGATATCGCTTGCTCAAGGCTCGTAAGCTTGGCTGCAACCTGCGTAAACGCTGTTGCAGAGATCAAAGGAACTTCAGTTGGCCTTTTGATGACGAAACAGGGGAGCGGTACTCCGTCAGCATCACATTTCTTTATAAAGTCTATCATATCTTGCAAGTGACTATAAATTGCATTGGCACCCTTCCTGACAGGGGGATTATCTCCAGTCACACAACTCCATAGCTTCGCTTTCGCCGATTTAACAGTTTCCAAATCTTTGAAAAAGTCTAGTCCTTTCCGCAAAATAATAGCTTCATCAGCACAACGCAAATTGTCCTTTACAAAATTCAGCAACGGTGAATACACAAGCTCGGGATCGCTCATCTCATTATAAATTCACCCCGCGCACAGGTCTTATCAGCACGAATGCTATCAGGCAACTGACAACTGACTTTCCTCTATAGTCTGTCCACTTTAGTCTTTCCACTTTAGTTTTCCACTTTAGTCTGTCCACTTATTCTTTCCACTATAGTCTATCCACTTTAGTCTTTCCAATTCAGTCTTTCCACTATAGTCTCCACTTTATTCTGCCCACTACAGTCTTTCCACTATAGTCTTTCCACTATAGTCTGTCCACTTTAGTCTTTCCACTATTCTCTGTCCAATTTAGTCTTTCCACTATAGTCTCCACTTTATTCTGTCCACTACAGTATTTCCACTATAGTCTTTCCACTATAGTCAGTCCACTTTAGTCTTTCCAATTTAGTCTTTCCACTATAGTCTCCACTTTATTTTGTCCACTACAGTCTTTCCAATTTATTCTGTCCACTACAGTCTTTCCACTATAGTCTGTCCACTTTAGTCTTTCCACTATTCTCTGTCCACTTTAGTTTTTCCATTATAGTCTCCACTTTATTCTGTCCACTACAGTCTTTCCACTATAGTCTTTCCACTATAGTCTGTCCACTTTAGTCTTTCCACTTTAGTCTTTCCACTATAGTCTCCACTTTATTCTGTCAACTACAGTCTTTCCACTATAGTCTGTCCACTTCAGTCTTTCCACAATAGTTTTTTCCACTTTAGTCTGTCCACTTCAGTCTTTCCACTATAGTCGGTCCACTTTAGTCTTTCCACTTTAGTCTTTCCACTATAGTCTCCACTTTATTCTGTCCACTACAGTATTTCCACTATAGTCTTTTCACTATAGTCTTTCCACTTTAGTCTTTCCACTATTCTCTGTCCTCTTTAGCCTTTCCACTATAGTCTCCACTTTATTCTGTCCACTAAAGTCTTTCCACTATAGTTTTTCCACTATAGTCTGTCCACTTTAGTCTTTCCACTTTAGTCTTTCCACTATAGTCTCAACTTTATTCTGTCCACTACAGTCTTTCCACAATAGTCTGTCCACTTTAGTCTTTCCACTATTCTCTGTCCACTTTAGTCTTTCCACTATAGTCTGTCCACTATAGACTTTCCACTATAGTCTATCCACTTTAGTCTTTCCACTTTAGTCTTTCCACTTTATTCTGTCCACTGTAGTCTCCACTTTATTCTGTCCACTACAGTCTTTCCACTGTAGTTTGTCCACTTTAGTCTTTCCACTATAGTCTATCCACTTTAGTCTTTCCACTTTAGTCTTTCCACTTTATTCTGTCCATTTCAGTGTGTACACTTTAGTCTGTCCACTGAGTCTTTCCACTTCAGTCTTTCCATTATAGTCTGTCCACTTTAGTCTTTCCACTTTAGTCTTTCCACTACAGTCTCCACTTTATTCTGTCCACTACAGTCTTTCCACTATAGTCTTTTCACTATAGTCTTTCCACTTTAGTCTTTCCACTATTCTCTGTCCACTTTAGTTTTTCCATTATAGTCTCCACTTTATTCTGTCCACTACAGTCTTTCCACTATAGTCTTTCCACTATAGTCTGTCCACTTTAGTCTTTCCACTTTAGTCTTTCCACTATAGTCTCCACTTTATTCTGTCCACTACAGTCTTTCCACTATAGTCTGTCCACTTCAGTCTTTCCACAATAGTTTTTCCACTTTAGTCTGTCCACTTCAGTCTCTCCACTATAGTCTGTCCACTTTAGTCTTTCCACTTTAGTCTTTCCACTATTGTCTCCACTTTATTCTGTCCACTACAGTCTTTCCACTATAGTCTTTTCACTATAGTCTTTCCACTTTAGTCTTTCCACTATTCTCTGTCCACTTTAGCCTTTCCACTATAGTCTCCACTTTATTCTGTCCACTAAAGTCTTTCCACTATAGTCTTTCCACTATAGTCTGTCCACTTTAGTCTTTCCACTTTAGTCTTTCCACTATAGTCTCAACTTTATTCTGTCCACTACAGTCTTTCCACAATAGTCTGTCCACTTTAGTCTTTCCACTATTCTCTGTCCACTTTAGTCTTTCCACTATAGTCTGTCCACTATAGACTTTCCACTATAGTCTATCCACTTTAGTCTTTCCACTTTAGTCTTTCCACTTTATTCTGTCCACTATAGTCTCCACTTTATTCTGTCCACTACAGTCTTTCCACTGTAGTTTGTCCACTTTAGTCTTTCCACTATTCTCTGTCCACTTTAGTCTTTCCACTATAGTCTGTCCACTATAGACTTTCCACTATAGTCTATCCACTTTAGTCTTTCCACTTTAGTCTTTCCACTATTCTCTGTCCACTTTAGCCTTTCCACTATAGTCTCCACTTTATTCTGTCCACTAAAGTCTTTCCACTATAGTCTTTCCACTATAGTCTGTCCACTTTAGTCTTTCCACTTTAGTCTTTCCACTATAGTCTCAATTTTATTCTGTCCACTACAGTCTTTCCACAATAGTCTGTCCACTTTAGTCTTTCCACTATTCTCTGTCCACTTTAGTCTTTCCACTATAGTCTGTCCACTATAGACTTTCCACTATAGTCTGTCCACTATAGACTTTCCACTATAGTCTATCCACTTTAGTCTTTCCACTTTAGTCTTTCCACTTTATTCTGTCCACTATAGTCTCCACTTTATTCTGTCCACTACAGTCTTTCCACTGTAGTTTGTCCACTTTATTCTTTCCACTTTAGTCTTTCCACTATAGTCTCCACTTTATTCTGTCCACTACAGTCTTTCCACTATAGTCTGTCCACTTCAGTCTTTCCACAATAGTTTTTCCACTTTAGTCTGTCCACTTCAGTCTTTCCACTATAGTGTGTCCACTTCAGTCTTTCCACAATAGTTTTTCCACTTTAGTCTGTCCACTTCAGTCTTTCCACAATAGTTTTTCCACTTTAGTCTGTCCACTTCAGTCTTTCCACTATAGTCTGTCCACTTTAGTGTTTCCACTTTAGTCTTTCCACTATAGTCTCCACTTTATTCTGTCCACTACAGTCTTTCCACTATAGTCTTTTCACTATAGTCTTTCCACTTTAGTCTTTCCACTATTCTCTGTCCACTTTAGCCTTTCCACTATAGTCTCCACTTTATTCTGTCCACTAAAGTCTTTCCACTATAGTCTTTCCACTATAGTCTGTCCACTTTAGTCTTTCCACTTTAGTCTTTCCACTATAGTCTCAACTTTATTCTGTCCACTACAGTCTTTCCACAATAGTCTGTCCACTTTAGTCTTTCCACTATTCTCTGTCCACTTTAGTCTTTCCACTATAGTCTGTCCACTATAGACTTTCCACTATAGTCTATCCACTTTAGTCTTTCCACTTTAGTCTTTCCACTTTATTCTGTCCACTATAGTCTCCACTTTATTCTGTCCACTACAGTCTTTCCACTGTAGTTTGTCCACTTTAGTCTTTCCACTATTCTCTGTCCACTTTAGTCTTTCCACTATAGTCTGTCCACTATAGACTTTCCACTATAGTCTATCCACTTTAGTCTTTCCACTTTAGTCTTTCCACTATTCTCTGTCCACTTTAGCCTTTCCACTATAGTCTCCACTTTATTCTGTCCACTAAAGTCTTTCCACTATAGTCTTTCCACTATAGTCTGTCCACTTTAGTCTTTCCACTTTAGTCTTTCCACTATAGTCTCAATTTTATTCTGTCCACTACAGTCTTTCCACAATAGTCTGTCCACTTTAGTCTTTCCACTATTCTCTGTCCACTATAGTCTTTCCACTATAGTCTCAACTTTATTCTGTCCACTACAGTCTTTCCACAATAGTCTGTCCACTTTAGTCTTTCCACTATTCTCTGTCCACTTTAGTCTTTCCACTATAGTCTGTCCACTATAGACTTTCCACTATAGTCTATCCACTTTAGTCTTTCCACTTTAGTCTTTCCACTTTATTCTGTCCACTATAGTCTCCACTTTATTCTGTCCACTACAGTCTTTCCACTGTAGTTTGTCCACTTTAGTCTTTCCACTATTCTCTGTCCACTTTAGTCTTTCCACTATAGTCTGTCCACTATAGACTTTCCACTATAGTCTATCCACTTTAGTCTTTCCACTTTAGTCTTTCCACTATTCTCTGTCCACTTTAGCCTTTCCACTATAGTCTCCACTTTATTCTGTCCACTAAAGTCTTTCCACTATAGTCTTTCCACTATAGTCTGTCCACTTTAGTCTTTCCACTTTAGTCTTTCCACTATAGTCTCAATTTTATTCTGTCCACTACAGTCTTTCCACAATAGTCTGTCCACTTTAGTCTTTCCACTATTCTCTGTCCACTTTAGTCTTTCCACTATAGTCTGTCCACTATAGACTTTCCACTATAGTCTATCCACTTTAGTCTTTCCACTTTAGTCTTTCCACTTTATTCTGTCCACTACAGTCTTTCCACTATAGTCTTTTCACCATAGTCTGTCCACTTTAGTCTTTCCACTATTCTCTGTCCACTTTATTCTGTCCACTATAGTCTCCACTTTATTCTGTCCACTACAGTCTTTCCACTATATTATTATTATTATTTATTTATCACCCACAACTACAAGAAACAAGTGGTACAAGTGGAGTAAACTATAAAAAGAAAAATAACTTCAACTAAACACTATCCTCTTCAACAAAAAACTGAAAAAGACCGTGATCAGGGCCTATTTTACAAAATGCGTCCACAGAAAGCTTTCTGTGTAGGTCACCGAGCTTTTGAACTACATCCGTAACATTATATTTTTTAACCAAGTACCGATTTCTGTTCCACGGTGGCAGAGAAAGCAGAAATTTGCAAAATTTGAAATACGTAAATTTCATTTTCTTCAAATCTTTTAGCTTCAGAACAGAATGAATACCCAAAAAATAAAGAACAGAATGATCAGAAAACGTTGAGAATAAACGCCCAAGAGCTCTTCTGATATATTTTCCACGGTTTGCTACAATTTTTGAATAACCAAGTTGAATTTTTTTTACTGCATCTGCAACAATCTGTCTACGGAAGAGAGCTAAAGAATCAGAAACAGTAATCCCTAGCCACCGAAAAGAAGAAACAGAAACAACAGAAAATTCATTACATACTAGAGGAGTAGACGAAGACAGGTTGTAAGACAAGAATTCACATTTATCAAGATTCAGAGATAAGCCAATATCCAGGAAAGACTGAGAAACTAGAGAAACCATCGCAGAAAGAGCTGATTTAGTACGGCTGATCAACAGGATGTCGTCAGCATAAGCTATATAAGAAACATCAGCAGAACCAGTAAAATAAGTGCCTGAGATCTTTTCCAGAACAGTAGAAATACAAATTTTGAAAAGGGTTGGTGATAAAACACCCCCCTGCCTTACACCTCGAAGTACTTTAATAGTTGTTTCTGGAGAAGATTTCAAGCGGAGGTAAGAGTTAGAGTACCAGAACCGTAGAAGGTAAACAACTGAAAAGTTTACACCAGAAGAAGCCAAAGAAAAGAAAAGTTGGTTATGAACAACAGAGTCGAAAGCCTTGGAAAGATCAAGAGTACAGAGATAGACACCTTTACCCTTGGAAGAATTAGAAAGTAGAATGGAAGAAAGGACACGATGTACATGTTGGCACCCCACACCAGATCTGAAACCAAGCTGATTATCCCCGAAGAAAGAAATATTTTGCGTTAAACTAGGTAAAAGTACATACTCAAAAACCTTGCTAATATTGCAGGAGACGGTAATTGGACGGTAAGAAGAGCAATCTGTAGGCGATTTCCCTCTTTTTAAAATTGAAGTCACGCTCCCACACAGAAAGCTTTCTGGGACAACGGAAGACGCCAAACACATTTGAAACAAAAGCGCAAGATGTGATACAAGTTCCGCACATTCGGGAGATAGATGTTTTTTTGAAATGCCATCAGCATCGATGGATTTCGACTTGAGATGTTTTAAAGCATTCATAACATCATGTAGCGAAATGGGAAGCACATAACGCTGACTCAAAAAACTAGGGATTATCTTAAGAAGTGCTTCACTAAACTCACTATGAACACAATAATTTAACACAGAGAATATCTTTGAATAATGAGTATGCCAACTACTTGGTGGAATAGCATCACTACTTACATCAGAATCATCAATTTTACTCGAATTAATTACTTTACTCCATTCTTTTGATGAAGACGGAAAATCAAGCCCACGATAACGAACACTTTTCAGGTACTTCTTAAATCCTAATTTAGTTTTCTGTTTAATAAGAAAAACATTACCACACTTTGGCCGACCACATTCTGCCCAGATTTTTAACCAAAATTTAGCTTTGTTTTTACAAGCCTTAAGGTGAGGGTCACGAGACCAAAGAGGTTTTTGAGTTTTCATTGAGACACGCTTAACTGGTACAGAAATCCTTTCGGCTTCTTTAATAGCGGAAAGAATAGAATGATAATATCGGTCAATTTCATACTTAGCATAAGCGGGATTCTGACTACACTGCAAAAGCTGATACGGAACATGAATCGTACTTAAAAATGAAGCCAGTGTAATAAGATAAACAGAAAAATTCGCATTTTTCCAATTAAGTTTGTAAAACCATTTAGAACGTGAACCATGATTCTTGGGAGCACTTCCAGAAGAAATTGCTAGCTTTGGTAAACAAAATGACAGCGGAAGATGATCAAGATCTTGCTCATCAAAATGAACCGTAACTGGAGAGCAAACTAGAGTCGCAGAACAGACAACATGATCAATATTTGATTTACTACCTGAATGGTGAATATACGTATAACCATGGGACTTCTGAACAATTTTGTAAGCAGGGAGAGAGTCAAGAAGCTGGTCATTCCTTACATTATCAGAAGCAAGATCAGTATTAAAGTCCCCAGCAATGACAAAATGCAGCCCGTGATCAGAAATCTTTTGAGTTAAAGTTTTAAGACCATTACAAGCACATGAAAACTTCTGAAGTGAACGAATAGAACGGTCATTATACGGCAAATACACATTAATAAACACAATGTTACCAAGTCGTACAGCAAGAAAAGTATCATCTGATTGGAAAAGCACAGGACTCGCACCAGGGATATTTTTCTTAAACGCACAAGCTAAACCGCCAGAAGGGCGACCACGCGTAACTTTAGCTGGACGCACAAAGACCATGTGATCATTGCTTCGTCTCAAAAAATTGTCGCTGAGAGCCGTTAGTAAATGCTCCTGGAGACAAACCACATCGTAATTAGCATACAGTTCATCAATCAAAAAGTCCTTGCCTCTCGTTCCATTAACATTGAATGAAACTATACTGATTTCCGAATTCATTTCTGAGAATAGACCTTGTCAATGATCTTTTTAATCACAGGGCATCGTAGGCTGTAAGATGGATGAGATTCTCCACAATTTGCACATTTCGGAGATTCCGTACAAGGATCACTGTTTGTGAATGTATGCGGCCCAGCACAACGAGCGCACTTGGGAGTACGACTAGTACAGGCACTTTCCAAGTGTTCCGGAGAACGACACTTGAAGCAACAATTTGGCAATTGCTTAAACTCATATACACGGAACATTTCGTACCCGATCTTCACACCGTTCCGTAGAAATGACCCTTTGGAAATCATGTCCGCAAACTCGAGCTTTACCGATTTGCTTGTTCCAAGCCGACTAGATCCAACTATACCGAACTGGTTCCGTAACGATTCAAGGTCAAAATCAGACGGGACTTCTCGAATAACGCCGAAGTGTTTTTTAGAAAAAACCTTGACATTAGAACCAGGCAAAACTTCCTTCGCTGATTTGCAAAAATCCTCAGCTGCAGATTTCTCAATGCTCACCGCCCACCGTTTTTCATTCACACGCACGCTGGTAACCAGTTGATGACCGGAAATCGAGTCTATCACTGCTTTTCGCTGTAACGGATCACCATGCTCAGGCGGGGGGTTGGAGATCAAAATGGTAGTATGCGTATCACAAGCAGGCTGACTGATCGCAGGTAACTGAGGAAAGTTCAAATTGTACGAGTCAATCTTAGCAGAAACTACCGATATCGCTTGCTCAAGGCTCGTAAGCTTGGCTGCAACCTGCGTAAACGCTGTTGCAGAGATCAAAGGAACTTCAGTTGGCCTTTTGATGACGAAACAGGGGAGCGGTACTCCGTCAGCATCACATTTCTTTATAAAGTCTATCATATCTTGCAAGTGACTATAAATTGCATTGGCACCCTTCCTGACAGGGGGATTATCTCCAGTCACACAAATCCATAGCTTCGCTTTCGCCGATTTACCAGTTTCCAAATCTTTGAAAAAGTCTAGTCCTTTCCGCAAAATAATAGCTTCATCAGCACAACGCAAATTGTCCTGTACAAAATTCAGCAACGGTGAATACACAAGCTCGGGATCGCTCATCTCATTATAAATTCACCCCGCGCACAGGTCTTATCAGCACGAATGCTATCAGGCAACTGACAACTGACTTTCCTCTATAGTCTGTCCACTTTAGTCTTTCCACTTTAGTTTTCCACTTTAGTCTGTCCACTTATTCTTTCCACTATAGTCTATCCACTTTAGTCTTTCCAATTCAGTCTTTCCACTATAGTCTCCACTTTATTCTGCCCACTACAGTCTTTCCACTATAGTCTTTCCACTATAGTCTGTCCACTTTAGTCTTTCCACTATTCTCTGTCCACTTTAGTCTTTCCACTATAGTCTCCACTTTATTCTGTCCACTACAGTATTTCCACTATAGTCTTTCCACTATAGTCAGTCCACTTTAGTCTTTCCACTTTAGTCTTTCCACTATAGTCTCCACTTTATTTTGTCCACTACAGTCTTTCCAATTTATTCTGTCCACTACAGTCTTTCCACTATAGTCTGTCCACTTTAGTCTTTCCACTTTAGTTTTTCCATTATAGTCTCCACTTTATTCTGTCCACTACAGTCTTTCCACTATTGTCTTTCCGATATAGTCTGTCCACTTTAGTCTTTCCACTTTAGTCTTTCCACTATAGTCTCCACTTTATTCTGTCCACTACAGTCTTTCCACTATAGTCTGTCCACTTCAGTCTTTCCACAATAGTTTTTCCACTTTAGTCTGTCCACTTCAGTCTTTCCACTATAGTCTGTCCACTTTAGTCTTTCCACTTTAGTCTTTCCACTATAGTCTCCACTTTATTCTGTCCACTACAGTCTTTCCACTATAGTCTTTTCACTATAGTCTTTCCACTTTAGTCTTTCCACTATTCTCTGTCCTCTTTAGCCTTTCCACTATAGTCTCCACTTTATTCTGTCCACTAAAGTCTTTCCACTATAGTCTTTCCACTATAGTCTGTCCACTTTAGTCTTTCCACTTTAGTCTTTCCACTATAGTCTCAACTTTATTCTGTCCACTACAGTCTTTCCACAATAGTCTGTCCACTTTAGTCTTTCCACTATTCTCTGTCCACTTTAGTCTTTCCACTATAGTCTGTCCACTATAGACTTTCCACTATAGTCTATCCACTTTAGTCTTTCCACTTTAGTCTTTCCACTTTATTCTGTCCATTTCAGTGTGTACACTTTAGTCTGTCCACTGAGTCTTTCCACTGTAGTTTGTCCACTTTAGTCTTTCCACTATAGTCTATCCACTTTAGTCTTTCCACTTTAGTCTTTCCACTTTATTCTGTCCATTTCAGTGTGTACACTTTAGTCTTTCCACTGAGTCTTTCCACTTCAGTCTTTCAATTATAGTCTGTCCACTTTAGTCTTTCCACTTTAGTCTTTCCACTACAGTCTCCACTTTATTCTGTCCACTACAGTCTTTCCACTATAGTCTTTTCACTATAGTCTTTCCACTTTAGTCTTTCCACTATTCTCTGTCCACTTTAGTTTTTCCATTATAGTCTCCACTTTATTCTGTCCACTACAGTCTTTCCACTATAGTCTTTCCACTATAGTCTGTCCACTTTAGTCTTTCCACTTTAGTCTTTCCACTATAGTCTCCACTTTATTCTGTCCACTACAGTCTTTCCACTATAGTCTGTCCACTTCAGTCTTTCCACAATAGTTTTTCCACTTTAGTCTGTCCACTTCAGTCGTTCCACTATAGTCTGTCCACTTTAGTCTTTCCACTTTAGTCTTTCCACTATAGTCTCCACTTTATTCTGTCCACTACAGTCTTTCCACTATAGTCTTTTCACTATAGTCTTTCCACTTTAGTCTTTCCACTATTCTCTGTCCACTTTAGCCTTTCACTATAGTCTCCACTTTATTCTGTCCACTAAAGTCTTTCCACTATAGTCTTTCCACTATAGTCTGTCCACTTTAGTCTTTCCACTTTAGTCTTTCCACTATAGTCTCAACTTTATTCTGTCCACTACAGTCTTTCCACAATAGTCTGTCCACTTTAGTCTTTCCACTATTCTCTGTCCACTTTAGTCTTTCCACTATAGTCTGTCCACTATAGACTTTCCACTATAGTCTATCCACTTTAGTCTTTCCACTTTAGACTTTCCACTTTATTCTGTCCACTATAGTCTCCACTTTATTCTGTCCACTACAGTCTTTCCACTGTAGTTTGTCCACTTTAGTCTTTCCACTATTCTCTGTCCACTTTAGTCTTTCCACTATAGTCTGTCCACTATAGACTTTCCACTATAGTCTATCCACTTTAGTCTTTCCACTTTAGTCTTTCCACTATTCTCTGTCCACTTTAGCCTTTCCACTATAGTCTCCACTTTATTCTGTCCACTAAAGTCTTTCCACTATAGTCTTTCCACTATAGTCTGTCCACTTTAGTCTTTCCACTTTAGTCTTTCCACTATAGTCTCAACTTTATTCTGTCCACTACAGTCTTTCCACAATAGTCTGTCCACTTTAGTCTTTCCACTATTCTTCTGTCCACTACAGTCTTTCCACTATAGTCTTTCCACTATAGTCTGTCCACTTTAGTCTTTCCACTTTAGTCTTTCCACTATAGTCTCCACTTTATTCTGTCCACTAACGTCTTTCCACTATAGTCTGTCCACTTCAGTCTTTCCACAATAGTTTTTCCACTTTAGTCTGTCCACTTCAGTCTTTCCACTATAGTCTGTCCACTTTAGTCTTTCCACTTTAGTCTTTCCACTATAGTCTCCACTTTATTCTGTCCACTACAGTCTTTCCACTATAGTCTTTTCACTATAGTCTTTCCACTTTAGTCTTTCCACTATTCTCTGTCCTCTTTAGCCTTTCCACTATAGTCTCCACTTTATTCTGTCCACTAAAGTCTTTCCACTATAGTCTTTCCACTATAGTCTGTCCACTTTAGTCTTTCCACTTTAGTCTTTCCACTATAGTCTCAACTTTATTCTGTCCACTACAGTCTTTCCACAATAGTCTGTCCACTTTAGTCTTTCCACTATTCTCTGTCCACTTTAGTCTTTCCACTATAGTCTGTCCACTATAGACTTTCCACTATAGTCTATCCACTTTAGTCTTTCCACTTTAGTCTTTCCACTTTATTCTGTCAACTATAGTCTCCACTTTATTCTGTCCACTACAGTCTTTCCACTGTAGTTTGTCCACTTTAGTCTTTCCACTATAGTCTATCCACTTTAGTCTTTCCACTTTAGTCTTTCTACTTTATTCTGTCCATTTCAGTTTGTACACATTAGTCTGTCCACTGAGTCTTTCCACTTCAGTCTTTCCATTATAGTCTGTCCACTTTAGTCTTTCCACTTTAGTCTTTCCACTACAGTCTCCACTTTATTCTGTCCACTACAGTCTTTCCACTATAGTCTTTTCACTATAGTCTTTCCACTTTAGTCTTTCCACTATTCTTTGTCCACTTTAGTTTTTCCATTATAGTCTCCACTTTATTCTGTCCACTACAGTCTTTCCACTATAGTCTTTCCACTATAGTCTGTCCACTTTAGTCTTTCCACTTTAGTCTTTCCACTATAGTCTCCACTTTATTCTGTCCACTACAGTCTTTCCACTATAGTCTGTCCACTTCAGTCTTTCCACAATAGTTTTTCCACTTTAGTCTGTCCACTTCAGTCTTTCCACTATAGTCTGTCCACTTTAGTCTTTCCACTTTAGTCTTTCCACTATAGTCTCCACTTTATTCTGTCCACTACAGTCTTTCCACTATAGTCTTTTCACTATAGTCTTTCCACTTTAGTCTTTCCACTATTCTCTGTCCACTTTAGCCTTTCCAGTATAGTCTCCACTTTATTCTGCCCACTACAGTCTTTCCACTATAGTCTTTCCACTATAGTCTGTCCACTTTAGTCTTTCCACTATTCTCTGTCCACTTTAGTCTTTCCACTATAGTCTCCACTTTATTCTGTCCACTACAGTATTTCCACTATAGTCTTTCCACTATAGTCAGTCCACTTTAGTCTTTCCACTTTAGTCTTTCCACTATAGTCTCCACTTTATTTTGTCCACTACAGTCTTTCCAATTTATTCTGTCCACTACAGTCTTTCCACTACAGTCTGTCCACTTTAGTCTTTCCACTATTCTCTGTCCACTTTAGTTTTTCCATTATAGTCTTCACTTTATTCTGTCCACTACAGTCTTTCCACTATAGTCTTTCCACTATAGTCTGTCCACTTTAGTCTTTCCACTTTAGTCTTTCCACTATAGTCTCCACTTTATTCTTTCCACTACAGTCTTTCCACTATAGTCTTTCCACAATAGTTTTTCCACTTTAGTCTGTCCACTTCAGTCTTTCCACTATAGTCTGTCCACTTTAGTCTTTCCACTTTAGTCTTTCCACTATAGTCTCCACTTTATTCTGTCCACTACAGTCTTTCCACTATAGTCTTTTCACTATAGTCTTTCCACTTTAGTCTTTCCACTATTCTCTGTCCACTTTAGCCTTTCCACTATAGTCTCCACTTTATTCTGTCCACTAAAGTCTTTCCACTATAGTCTTTCCACTATAGTCTGTCCACTTTAGTCTTTCCACTATAGTCTGTCCACTATAGACTTTCCACTATAGTCTATCCACTTTAGTCTTTCCACTTTAGTCTTTCCACTTTATTCTGTCCACTACAGTCTTTCCACTATAGTCTTTTCACCATAGTCTGTCCACTTTAGTCTTTCCACTATTCTCTGTCCACTTTATTCTGTCCACTATAGTCTCCACTTTATTCTGTCCACTACAGTCTTTCCACTATATTATTATTATTATTTATTTATCACCCACAACTACAAGAAACAAGTAGTACAAGTGGAGTAAACTATAAAAAGAAAAATAACTTCAACTAAACCCTATCCTCTTCAACAAAAAACTGAAAAAGACCGTGATCAGGGCCTATTTTACAAAATGCGTCCACAGAAAGCTTTCTGTGTAGGTCACCGAGCTTTTGAACTACATCCGTAACATTATATTTTTTAACCAAGTACCGATTTCTAGTCCACGGTGGCAGAGAAAGCAGAAATTTGCAAAATTTGAAATACGTAACTTTCATTTTCTTAAAATCTTTTAGCTTCAGAACAGAATGAATACCCGAAAAATAAAGAACAGAATGATCAGAAAACGTTGAGAATAAACGCCCAAGAGCTCTTCTGTTATATTTTCCACGGTTTGCTACAATTTTTGAATAACCAAGTTGAATTTTTTTTACTGCATCTGCAACAATCTGTCTACGGAAGAGAGCTAAAGAATCAGAAACAGTAATCCCTAGCCACCGAAAAGAAGAAACAGAAACAACAGAAAATTCATTACATACTAGAGGAGTAGACGAAGACAGGTTGTAAGACAAGAATTCACATTTATCAAGATTCAGAGATAAGCCAATATCCAGGAAAGACTGAGAAACTAGAGAAACCATCGCAGAAAGAGCTGATTTAGTACGGCTGATCAACAGGATGTCGTCAGCATAAGCTATATAAGAAACATCAGCAGAACCAGTAAAATAAGTGCCTGAGATCTTTTCCAGAACAGTAGAAATACAAATTTTGAAAAGGGTTGGTGATAAAACACCCCCCTGCCTTACACCTCGAAGTACTTTAATAGTTGTTTCTGGAGAAGATTTCAAGCGGAGGTAAGAGTTAGAGTACCAGAACCGTAGAAGGTAAACAACTGAAAAGTTTACACCAGAAGAAGTCAAAGAAAAGAAAAGTTGGTTATGAACAACAGAGTCGAAAGCCTTGGAAAGATCAAGAGTACAGAGATAGACACCTTTACCCTTGGAAGAATTAGAAAGTAGAATGGAAGAAAGGACACGATGTACATGTTGGCACCCCACACCAGATCTGAAACCAAGCTGATTATCCCCGAAGAAAGAAATATTTTGCGTTAAACTAGGTAAAAGTACATACTCAAAAACCTTGCTAATATTGCAGGAGACGGTAATTGGACGGTAAGAAGAGCAATCTGTAGGCGATTTCCCTCTTTTTAAAATTGAAGTCACGCTCCCACACAGAAAGCTTTCTGGGACAACGGAAGACGCCAAACACATTTGAAACAAAAGCGCAAGATGTGATACAAGTTCCGCACATTCGGGAGATAGATGTTTTTTTGAAATGCCATCAGCATCGATGGATTTCGACTTGAGATGTTTTAAAGCATTCATAACATCATGTAGCGAAATGGGAAGCACATAACGCTGACTCAAAAAACTAGGGATTATCTTAAGAAGTGCTTCACTAAACTCACTATGAACACAATAATTTAACACAGAGAATATCTTTGAATAATGAGTATGCCAACTACTTGGTGGAATAGCATCACTACTTACATCAGAATCATCAATTTTACTCGAATTAATTACTTTAGTCCATTCTTTTGATGAAGACGGAAAATCAAGCCCACGATAACGAACACTTTTCAGGTACTTCTTAAATTCTAATTTAGTTTTCTGTTTAATAAGAAAAATATTACCACACTTTGGCCGACCACATTCTGCCCAGATTTTTAACCAAAATTTAGCTTTGTTTTTACAAGCCTTAAGGTGAGGGTCACGAGACCAAAGAGGTTTTTGAGTTTTCATTCAGACACGCTTAACTGGTACAGAAATCCTTTCGGCTTCTTTAATAGCGGAAAGAATAGAATGATAATATCAGTCAATTTCATACTTAGCATAAGCGGGATTCTGACTACACTGCAAAAGCTGATACGGAACATGAATCGTACTTAAAAATGAAGCCAGTGTAATAAGATAAACAGAAAAATTCGCATTTTTCCAATCAAGTTTGTAAAACCATTTAGAACGTGAACCATGATTCTTGGGAGCACTTCCAGAAGAAATTGCTAGCTTTGGTAATCAAAATGACAGCGGAAGATGATCAAGATCTTGCTCATCAAAATGAACCGTAACTGGAGAGCAAACTAGAGTCGCAGAACAGACAACATGATCAATATTTGATTTACTACCTGAATGGTGAATATACGTATAATCATGGGACTTCTGAACAATTTTGTAAGCAGGGAGAGAGTCAAGAAGCTGGTCATTCCTTACATTATCAGAAGCAAGATCAGTATTAAAGTCCCCAGCAATGACAAAATGCAGCCCGTGATCAGAAATCTTTTGAGTTAAAGTTTTAAGACCATTACAAGCACATGAAAACTTCTGAAGTGAACGAATAGAACGGTCATTATACGGCAAATACACATTAATAAACACAATGTTACCAAGTCGTACAGCAAGAAAAGTATCCTCTGATTTGAAAAGCACAGGACTCGCACCAGGGATATTTTTCTTAAACGCACAAGCTAAACCGCCAGAAGGGCGACCACGCGTAACTTTAGCTGGACGCACAAAGACCATGTGATCATTGCTTCGTCTCAAAAAATTGTCGCTGAGAGCCGTTAGTAAATGCTCTTGGAGACAAACCACATCGTAATTAGCATACAGTTCATCAATCAAAAAGTCCTTGCCTCTCGTTCCATTAACATTGAATGAAACTATACTGATTTCCGAATTCATTTCTGAGAATAGACCTTGTCAATGATCTTTTTAATCACAGGGCATCGTAGGCTGTAAGATGGATGAGATTCTCCACAATTTGCACATTTCGGAGATTCCGTACAAGGATCACTGTTTGTGAATGTATGCGGCCCAGCACAACGAGCGCACTTGGGAGTACGACTAGTACAGGCACTTTCCAAGTGTTCCGGAGAACGACACTTGAAGCAACACTTTGGCAATTGCTTAAACTCATATACACGGAACATTTCGTACACGATCTTCAGTCTATCCACTTTAGTCTTTCCACTTTAGTCTTTCCACTTTATTCTGTCCACTATAGTTTCCACTTTATTCTGTCCACTACAGTCTTTCCACTATAGTCTTTCCTCTATAGTCTGTCCACTTTAGTCTTTCCACTTTAGTTTTCCACTTTAGTCTGTCCACTTATTCTTTCCACTATAGTCTATCCACTTAAGTCTTTCCAATTCAGTCTTTCCACGATAGTCTCCACTTTATTCTGCCCACTTCAGTCTTTCCACTATAGTCTTTCCACTATAGTCTGTCCACTTTAGTCTTTCCACTATTCTCTGTCCACTTTTGTCTTTCCACTATAGTCTCCGCTTTATTCTGTCCACTACAGTCTTTCCACTATAGTCTTTCCACTATAGTCTGTCCACTTTAGTCTTTCCACTTTAGTCTTTCCACCATAGTCTCCACTTTATTTTGTCCACTACAGTCTTTCCAATTTATTCGGTCCACTACAGTCTTTCCACTATAGTCTGTCCACTTTAGTTTTTCCACTATTCTCTGTCCACTTTAGTCTTTCCATTATAGTCTCCACTTTATTCTGTCCACTACAGTCTTTCCACTATAGTCTTTCCACTATAGTCTGTCCACTTTAGTCTTTCCACTATAGTCTCCATTTTATTCTGTCCACTACAGTCTTTCCACTATAGTCTTTCCACTATAGTCTGTCCACTTTAATCTTTCTATTATTCTCTGTCCAATTTAGTCTTTCCACTACAGTCTATACTTTATTCTTTCCACTACAGTCTCCACTTTATTCTGTCCACTACAGTCTTTCCACTATAGTCTTTCCACTTTAGTCTTTCTACTATAGTCTCCACTTTAATCTGTCCACTACAGTCTTTCCACTTTAGTCTTTCCACTATTCTTTGTCCACTTTAGTCTTTCCACTTTAGTCTTTCCACTATAGTCTCCACTTTATTCTGTCCACTACAGTCTTTCCACTATAGTCTTTGCACTATAGTCTGTCCACTTTAGTCTTTCCACTATTCTCCGTCCACTTTAGTCTTTCCACTATAGTCTCCACTTTATTCTGTCCACTAGAGTCTTTCCACTATAGTCTGTCCACTTTAGTCTTTCCACTTTAGTCTTTCCACTTTATTCTGTCCACTGCAGTGTGTACACTTTAGTCTGTCCACGGAGTCTTTCCACTTCAGTCTTTCCACTATAGTCTATCCACTTTAGTCTTTCCACTTTAGTCTTTTCGCTTTAGTCTGTCCACTTAGTCTTTCCACTAGAGTCTGTCCACTTTAGTCTTTCCCTTTAGTCTGTCCACTTTAGTCTTTCCACTTTAGTCATTTCCACAATCGTCTGTCCACTTTAGTCTTTCCGCTTTAGTCTGTCCACTTTAATCTTTCCACTATAGTCTGTCCACTTTAGTCTTTCCACTATAGTCCGTCCACTTTAGTCTTTCCACTTTAGTCTTTCCACTTTAGTCTGTCCACTTTAGTCTTTCCACTATAGTCTGTCCACTTGAGTCTTTCCACTCTAGTCTTTCCACTTTATTCTCTCCACTTCAGTGTGTACACTTTAGTTTGTCCTCTGAGTCTTTCCACTTCAGTCTTTCCACTATAGTCTGTCCACTTTAGTCTTTCCACTTTAGTCTTTCCACTATAGTCTTTCCACTTCAGTCGGTCCACTTTAGTCTTTCCACTATAGTCTGTCCACTTTAGTCTTTCCACTACAGTCTTTCCACTTTAGTCTGTCCACTGAGTCTTTCCACTTCAGAGTTTCCACTATAGTCTGTCCACTTTAGTCTTTCCACTATAGTCTCAACTTTATTCTGTCCACTACAGTCTTTCCACTATAGTCTTTCAACTATAGTCCGTCCACTTTAGTCTTTCCACTTTAGTCTTTCCACTATAGTCTCCACTTTATTCTGTCCACTTTAGTCTTTCCACTATTCTCCGTCCACTTTAGTCTTTCCACTATAGTTTCCACTTTAGTGTGTCCACTACAGTCTTCCACTATAGTCTTTCCACTATAGTCTGTCCACTTTAGTCTTTCCACTATTCTCCGTCCACTTTAGTCTTTCCACTATAGTCTCCACTTTATTCTGTCCACTACAGTCTTTCCACTATAGTATATCCACTATAGTCTGTCCACTTCAGTCTTTCCAATTTAGTTTTTCCACTTTAGTCTGTCCACTTCAGTCTTTCCACTATAGTCTGTCCACTTTAGTCTTTCCACTTTAGTCTTTCCACTATAGTCTATCCACTTTAGTCTTTCCACTTTAGTCTTTTCGCTTTAGTCTGTCCACTTAGTCTTTCCACTAGAGTCTGTCCACTTTAGTCTTTCCCTTTAGTCTGTCCACTTTAGTCTTTCCACTTTAGTCATTTCCACAATCGTCTGTCCACTTTAGTCTTTCCGCTTTAGTCTGTCCACTTTAATCTTTCCACTATAGTCTGTCCACTTTAGTCTTTCCACTATAGTCCGTCCACTTTAGTCTTTCCACTTTAGTCTTTCCACTTTAGTCTGTCCACTTTAGTCTTTCCACTATAGTCTGTCCACTTGAGTCTTTCCACTCTAGTCTTTCCACTTTATTCTCTCCACTTCAGTGTGTACACTTTAGTTTGTCCTCTGAGTCTTTCCACTTCAGTCTTTCCACTATAGTCTGTCCACTTTAGTCTTTCCACTTTAGTCTTTCCACTATAGTCTTTCCACTTCAGTCGGTCCACTTTAGTCTTTCCACTATAGTCTGTCCACTTTAGTCTTTCCACTACAGTCTTTCCACTTTAGTCTGTCCACTGAGTCTTTCCACTTCAGAGTTTCCACTATAGTCTGTCCACTTTAGTCTTTCCACTATAGTCTCAACTTTATTCTGTCCACTACAGTCTTTCCACTATAGTCTTTCAACTATAGTCCGTCCACTTTAGTCTTTCCACTTTAGTCTTTCCACTATAGTCTCCACTTTATTCTGTCCACTTTAGTCTTTCCACTATTCTCCGTCCACTTTAGTCTTTCCACTATAGTTTCCACTTTAGTGTGTCCACTACAGTCTTCCACTATAGTCTTTCCACTATAGTCTGTCCACTTTAGTCTTTCCACTATTCTCCGTCCACTTTAGTCTTTCCACTATAGTCTCCACTTTATTCTGTCCACTACAGTCTTTCCACTATAGTATATCCACTATAGTCTGTCCACTTCAGTCTTTCCAATTTAGTTTTTCCACTTTAGTCTGTCCACTTCAGTCTTTCCACTATAGTCTGTCCACTATAGTCTGTCCACTTTAGACTTTCTATTATTCTCTGTCCACTTTAGTCTTTCCACTATAGTCTCCACTTTATTCTGTCCACTACAGTCTTTCAACTATAGTCTTTCAACTATAGTCTGTCCACTTTAGTCTTTCCACTATAGTCTTTCCACTTTAGTCTGTCCACTTATTCTTTCCACTATAGTCTATCCACTTAAGTCTTTCCAATTCAGTCTTTCCACGATAGTCTCCACTTTATTCTGCCCACTACAGTCTTTCCACTATAGTCTTTCCACTATAGTCTGTCCACTTTAGTCTTTCCACTATTCTCTGTCCACTTTTGTCTTTCCACTATAGTCTCCGCTTTATTCTGTCCACTACAGTCTTTCCACTATAGTCTTTCCACTATAGTCTGTCCACTTTAGTCTTTCCACTTTAGTCTTTCCACCATAGTCTCCACTTTATTTTGTCCACTACAGTCTTTCCAATTTATTCGGTCCACTACAGTCTTTCCACTATAGTCTGTCCACTTTAGTCTTTCCACTATTCTCTGTCCACTTTAGTCTTTCCATTATAGTCTCCACTTTATTCTGTCCACTACAGTCTTTCCACTATAGTCTTTCCACTATAGTCTGTCCACTTTAGTCTTTCCACTATAGTCTCCATTTTATTCTGTCCACTACAGTCTTTCTACTATAGTCTTTCCACTATAGTCTGTCCACTTTAATCTTTCTATTATTCTCTGTCCAATTTAGTCTTTCCACTACAGTCTATACTTTATTCTTTCCACTACAGTCTCCACTTTATTCTGTCCACTACAGTCTTTCCACTATAGTCTTTCCACTTTAGTCTTTCTACTATAGTCTCCACTTTAATCTGTCCACTACAGTCTTTCCACTTTAGTCTTTCCACTATTCTTTGTCCACTTTAGTCTTTCCACTTTAGTCTTTCCACTATAGTCTCCACTTTATTCTGTCCACTACAGTCTTTCCACTATAGTCTTTGCACTATAGTCTGTCCACTTTAGTCTTTCCACTATTCTCCGTCCACTTTAGTCTTTCCACTATAGTCTCCACTTTATTCTGTCCACTAGAGTCTTTCCACTATAGTCTGTCCACTTTAGTCTTTCCACTTTAGTCTTTCCACTTTATTCTGTCCACTGCAGTGTGTACACTTTAGTCTGTCCACGGAGTCTTTCCACTTCAGTCTTTCCACTATAGTCTATCCACTTTAGTCTTTCCACTTTAGTCTTTTCGCTTTAGTCTGTCCACTTAGTCTTTCCACTAGAGTCTGTCCACTTTAGTCTTTCCCTTTAGTCTGTCCACTTTAGTCTTTCCACTTTAGTCATTTCCACAATCGTCTGTCCACTTTAGTCTTTCCGCTTTAGTCTGTCCACTTTAATCTTTCCACTATAGTCTGTCCACTTTAGTCTTTCCACTATAGTCCGTCCACTTTAGTCTTTCCACTTTAGTCTTTCCACTTTAGTCTGTCCACTTTAGTCTTTCCACTATAGTCTGTCCACTTGAGTCTTTCCACTCTAGTCTTTCCACTTTATTCTCTCCACTTCAGTGTGTACACTTTAGTTTGTCCTCTGAGTCTTTCCACTTCAGTCTTTCCACTATAGTCTGTCCACTTTAGTCTTTCCACTTTAGTCTTTCCACTATAGTCTTTCCACTTCAGTCGGTCCACTTTAGTCTTTCCACTATAGTCTGTCCACTTTAGTCTTTCCACTACAGTCTTTCCACTTTAGTCTGTCCACTGAGTCTTTCCACTTCAGAGTTTCCACTATAGTCTGTCCACTTTAGTCTTTCCACTATAGTCTCAACTTTATTCTGTCCACTACAGTCTTTCCACTATAGTCTTTCAACTATAGTCCGTCCACTTTAGTCTTTCCACTTTAGTCTTTCCACTATAGTCTCCACTTTATTCTGTCCACTTTAGTCTTTCCACTATTCTCCGTCCACTTTAGTCTTTCCACTATAGTTTCCACTTTAGTGTGTCCACTACAGTCTTCCACTATAGTCTTTCCACTATAGTCTGTCCACTTTAGTCTTTCCACTATTCTCCGTCCACTTTAGTCTTTCCACTATAGTCTCCACTTTATTCTGTCCACTACAGTCTTTCCACTATAGTATATCCACTATAGTCTGTCCACTTCAGTCTTTCCAATTTAGTTTTTCCACTTTAGTCTGTCCACTTCAGTCTTTCCACTATAGTCTGTCCACTTTAGTCTTTCCACTTTAGTCTTTCCACTATAGTCTCCACTTTATTCTGTCCACTACAGTCTTTCCACTATAGTCTGTCCACTTTAGACTTTCTATTATTCTCTGTCCACTTTAGTCTTTCCACTATAGTCTCCACTTTATTCTGTCCACTACAGTCTTTCAACTATAGTCTTTCAACTATAGTCTGTCCACTTTAGTCTTTCCACTATAGTCTTTCCACTATAGTCTGTCCACTTTAGACTTTCTATTATTCTCTGTCCACTTTAGTCTTTCCACTACAGTCTCCACTTTATTCTGTCTACTACAGTCTTTCCACTATAGTCTTTCAACTATAGTCTGTCCACTTTAGTCTTTCCACTATAGTCTCCACTTTATTCTGTCCACTACAGTCTTTCCACTTTAGTCTTTCCACTATTTTCTGTCCACTTTAGTCTTTCCACTATAGTCTCCACTTTATTCTGTCCACTACAGTCTTTCCACTATAGTCTTTCCACTATAGTCTGTCCACTTTAGTCTTTCAACTATTCTCCGTCCACTTTAGTCTTTCCACTATAGTCTCCACTTTATTCTGTCCACTACAGTCTTTCCACTATAGTCTTTCCACTATAGTCTGTCCACTTTAGTCTTTCCACTATAGTCTCCACTTTATTCTGTCCACTTCAGTCTTTCCAATACTCTCTGTCCACTTTAGTCTGTCCACTTTAGTCTTTCCACTATAGTCTCCACTTTATTCTGTCCACTACAGTCTCTCCACTATAGTCTTTCCACTATAGTCTGTCCACTTTAGTCTGTCCACTTTAGTCTTTCCACTTTAGTCTTTCCACTATAGTCTCCACTTTATTCTGTCCACTACAGTCTTTCCACTATAGTCTTTCCACTATAGTCTGTCCACTTTAATCTTTCTATTATTCTCTGTCCACTTTAGTCTTTCCACTACAGTCTCCACTTTATTCTTTCCACTACAGTCTTTCATCTATAGTCTTTCCACTTTAGTCTTTCTACTATAGTCTCCACTTTAATCTGTCCACTACAGTCTTTCCACTTTAGTCTTTCCACTATTCTTTGTCCACTTTAGTCTTTCCACTTTAGTCTTTCCACTATAGTCTCCACTTTATTCTGTCCACTACAGTCTTTCCACTATTCTCTGTCCACTTTTGTCTTTCCACTTTAGTCTTTCCACTATAGTCTCCACTTTATTCTGTCCACTCCAGTCTCTCCACTATAGTCTTTCCACTATAGTCTGTCCACTTTAGTCTGTCCACTTTAGTCTTTCCACTTTTTTCTTTCCACTATAGTCTCCACTTTATTCTGTCCACTACAGTCTTTCCACTATAGTCTTTCCACTATTGTCTGTCCACTTTAATCTTTCTATTATTCTCCGTCCACTTTAGTCTTTCCACTACAGTCTCCACTTTATTCTGTCCACTACAGTCTGTCCACTTTATCTTTCCAATTTAGTTTTTCCACTTTAGTCTTTCCACTATAGTCTTTCCACTATAGTCTTTCCACTATAGTCTGTCCACTTTATCTTTCCAATTTAGTTTTTCCACTTTAGTCTGTCCACTTCAGTCTTTCCACTATAGTCTGTCCACTTTAGTCTTTCCGCTTTAGTCTTTCCACTATAGTCATACTTTTTCTGTCCACTGCTGTCTTTCCACTATAGTCTTTTCACTATAGTCTGTCCACTTTAGTCTTTCTATTATTCTCTGTCACTTTTGTCTTTCCACTATAGTCTCCACTTTATTCTGTCCACTACAGTCTTTCAACTATAGTCTTTCAACTATAGTCTGTCCACTTTAGTCTTTCCACTATAGTCTGTCCACTTTAGTCTTTCCAATTTAGTTTTTCCACTTTAGTCTTTCCACTTCAGTCTTTCCACCATAGTCTGTCCACTTTAGTCTTTCCACTTTAGTCTTTCCACTATAGTCTCCACTTTATTCTGTCCACTACAGTCTTTACACTATCGTCTTTCCACTATAGTCTTTCCACTATAGTCTTCACTTTATTCTGTCCACTACAGTCTTTCCACTATAGTCTTTCCACTGTAGTCTGTCCACTTTAGTCTCTCCACTTTAGTCTTTCCACTTTATTCTGTCCACTTCAGTGTGTACACTTTAGTCTGCCCACTGAGTCTTTTCACTTCAGTCTTTCCACTATAGTCTGTCCACTTTAGTCTTTCCAATACTCTCTGTCCACTTTAGTCTGTCCACTTTAGTCTTTCCGCTTTAGTCTGTCCACTTTAATCTTTCCACTATAGTCTGTCCACTTTAGTCTTTCCACTATAGTCCGTCCACTTTAGTCTTTCCACTTTAGTCTTTCCACTTTAGTCTGTCCACTTTAGTCTTTCCACTATAGTCTGTCCACTTGAGTCTTTCCACTCTAGTCTTTCCACTTTATTCTCTCCACTTCAGTGTGTACACTTTAGTTTGTCCTCTGAGTCTTTCCACTTCAGTCTTTCCACTATAGTCTGTCCACTTTAGTCTTTCCACTTTAGTCTTTCCACTATAGTCTTTCCACTTCAGTCGGTCCACTTTAGTCTTTCCACTATAGTCTGTCCACTTTAGTCTTTCCACTACAGTCTTTCCACTTTAGTCTGTCCACTGAGTCTTTCCACTTCAGAGTTTCCACTATAGTCTGTCCACTTTAGTCTTTCCACTATAGTCTCAACTTTATTCTGTCCACTACAGTCTTTCCACTATAGTCTTTCAACTATAGTCCGTCCACTTTAGTCTTTCCACTTTAGTCTTTCCACTATAGTCTCCACTTTATTCTGTCCACTTTAGTCTTTCCACTATTCTCCGTCCACTTTAGTCTTTCCACTATAGTTTCCACTTTAGTGTGTCCACTACAGTCTTCCACTATAGTCTTTCCACTATAGTCTGTCCACTTTAGTCTTTCCACTATTCTCCGTCCACTTTAGTCTTTCCACTATAGTCTCCACTTTATTCTGTCCACTACAGTCTTTCCACTATAGTATATCCACTATAGTCTGTCCACTTCAGTCTTTCCAATTTAGTTTTTCCACTTTAGTCTGTCTACTTCAGTCTTTCCACTATAGTCTGTCCACTTTAGTCTTTCCACTTTAGTCTTTCCACTATAGTCTCCACTTTATTCTGTCCACTACAGTCTTTCCACTATAGTCTGTCCACTTTAGACTTTCTATTATTCTCTGTCCACTTTAGTCTTTCCACTATAGTCTCCACTTTATTCTGTCCACTACAGTCTTTCAACTATAGTCTTTCAACTATAGTCTGTCCACTTTAGTCTTTCCACTATAGTCTTTCCACTTTAGTCTGTCCACTTATTCTTTCCACTATAGTCTATCCACTTAAGTCTTTCCAATTCAGTCTTTCCACGATAGTCTCCACTTTATTCTGCCCACTACAGTCTTTCCACTATAGTCTTTCCACTATAGTCTGTCCACTTTAGTCTTTCCACTATTCTCTGTCCACTTTTGTCTTTCCACTATAGTCTCCGCTTTATTCTGTCCACTACAGTCTTTCCACTATAGTCTTTCCACTATAGTCTGTCCACTTTAGTCTTTCCACTTTAGTCTTTCCACCATAGTCTCCACTTTATTTTGTCCACTACAGTCTTTCCAATTTATTCGGTCCACTACAGTCTTTCCACTATAGTCTGTCCACTTTAGTCTTTCCACTATTCTCTGTCCACTTTAGTCTTTCCATTATAGTCTCCACTTTATTCTGTCCACTACAGTCTTTCCACTATAGTCTTTCCACTATAGTCTGTCCACTTTAGTCTTTCCACTATAGTCTCCATTTTATTCTGTCCACTACAGTCTTTCCACTATAGTCTTTCCACTATAGTCTGTCCACTTTAATCTTTCTATTATTCTCTGTCCAATTTAGTCTTTCCACTACAGTCTATACTTTATTCTTTCCACTACAGTCTCCACTTTATTCTGTCCACTACAGTCTTTCCACTATAGTCTTTCCACTTTAGTCTTTCTACTATAGTCTCCACTTTAATCTGTCCACTACAGTCTTTCCACTTTAGTCTTTCCACTATTCTTTGTCCACTTTAGTCTTTCCACTTTAGTCTTTCCACTATAGTCTCCACTTTATTCTGTCCACTACAGTCTTTCCACTATAGTCTTTGCACTATAGTCTGTCCACTTTAGTCTTTCCACTATTCTCCGTCCACTTTAGTCTTTCCACTATAGTCTCCACTTTATTCTGTCCACTAGAGTCTTTCCACTATAGTCTGTCCACTTTAGTCTTTCCACTTTAGTCTTTCCACTTTATTCTGTCCACTGCAGTGTGTACACTTTAGTCTGTCCACGGAGTCTTTCCACTTCAGTCTTTCCACTATAGTCTATCCACTTTAGTCTTTCCACTTTAGTCTTTTCGCTTTAGTCTGTCCACTTAGTCTTTCCACTAGAGTCTGTCCACTTTAGTCTTTCCCTTTAGTCTGTCCACTTTAGTCTTTCCACTTTAGTCATTTCCACAATCGTCTGTCCACTTTAGTCTTTCCGCTTTAGTCTGTCCACTTTAATCTTTCCACTATAGTCTGTCCACTTTAGTCTTTCCACTATAGTCCGTCCACTTTAGTCTTTCCACTTTAGTCTTTCCACTTTAGTCTGTCCACTTTAGTCTTTCCACTATAGTCTGTCCACTTGAGTCTTTCCACTCTAGTCTTTCCACTTTATTCTCTCCACTTCAGTGTGTACACTTTAGTTTGTCCTCTGAGTCTTTCCACTTCAGTCTTTCCACTATAGTCTGTCCACTTTAGTCTTTCCACTTTAGTCTTTCCACTATAGTCTTTCCACTTCAGTCGGTCCACTTTAGTCTTTCCACTATAGTCTGTCCACTTTAGTCTTTCCACTACAGTCTTTCCACTTTAGTCTGTCCACTGAGTCTTTCCACTTCAGAGTTTCCACTATAGTCTGTCCACTTTAGTCTTTCCACTATAGTCTCAACTTTATTCTGTCCACTACAGTCTTTCCACTATAGTCTTTCAACTATAGTCCGTCCACTTTAGTCTTTCCACTTTAGTCTTTCCACTATAGTCTCCACTTTATTCTGTCCACTTTAGTCTTTCCACTATTCTCCGTCCACTTTAGTCTTTCCACTATAGTTTCCACTTTAGTGTGTCCACTACAGTCTTCCACTATAGTCTTTCCACTATAGTCTGTCCACTTTAGTCTTTCCACTATTCTCCGTCCACTTTAGTCTTTCCACTATAGTCTCCACTTTATTCTGTCCACTACAGTCTTTCCACTATAGTATATCCACTATAGTCTGTCCACTTCAGTCTTTCCAATTTAGTTTTTCCACTTTAGTCTGTCCACTTCAGTCTTTCCACTATAGTCTGTCCACTTTAGTCTTTCCACTTTAGTCTTTCCACTATAGTCTCCACTTTATTCTGTCCACTACAGTCTTTCCACTATAGTCTGTCCACTTTAGACTTTCTATTATTCTCTGTCCACTTTAGTCTTTCCACTATAGTCTCCACTTTATTCTGTCCACTACAGTCTTTCAACTATAGTCTTTCAACTATAGTCTGTCCACTTTAGTCTTTCCACTATAGTCTTTCCACTATAGTCTGTCCACTTTAGACTTTCTATTATTCTCTGTCCACTTTAGTCTTTCCACTACAGTCTCCACTTTATTCTGTCTACTACAGTCTTTCCACTATAGTCTTTCAACTATAGTCTGTCCACTTTAGTTTTTCCACTATAGTCTCCACTTTATTCTGTCCACTACAGTCTTTCCACTTTAGTCTTTCCACTATTTTCTGTCCACTTTAGTCTTTCCACTATAGTCTCCACTTTATTCTGTCCACTACAGTCTTTCCACTATAGTCTTTCCACTATAGTCTGTCCACTTTAGTCTTTCAACTATTCTCCGTCCACTTTAGTCTTTCCACTATAGTCTCCACTTTATTCTGTCCACTACAGTCTTTCCACTATAGTCTTTCCACTATAGTCTGTCCACTTTAGTCTTTCCACTATAGTCTCCACTTTATTCTGTCCACTTCAGTCTTTCCAATACTCTCTGTCCACTTTAGTCCGTCCACTTTAGTCTTTCCACTATAGTCTCCACTTTATTCTGTCCACTACAGTCTCTCCACTATAGTCTTTCCACTATAGTCTGTCCACTTTAGTCTGTCCACTTTAGTCTTTCCACTTTAGTCTTTCCACTATAGTCTCCACTTTATTCTGTCCACTACAGTCTTTCCACTATAGTCTTTCCACTATAGTCTGTCCACTTTAATCTTTCTATTATTCTCTGTCCACTTTAGTCTTTCCACTACAGTCTCCACTTTATTCTTTCCACTACAGTCTTTCATCTATAGTCTTTCCACTTTAGTCTTTCTACTATAGTCTCCACTTTAATCTGTCCACTACAGTCTTTCCACTTTAGTCTTTCCACTATTCTTTGTCCACTTTAGTCTTTCCACTTTAGTCTTTCCACTATAGTCTCCACTTTATTCTGTCCACTACAGTCTTTCCACTATTCTCTGTCCACTTTTGTCTTTCCACTTTAGTCTTTCCACTATAGTCTCCACTTTATTCTGTCCACTCCAGTCTCTCCACTATAGTCTTTCCACTATAGTCTGTCCACTTTAGTCTGTCCACTTTAGTCTTTCCACTTTTTTCTTTCCACTATAGTCTCCACTTTATTCTGTCCACTACAGTCTTTCCACTATAGTCTTTCCACTATTGTCTGTCCACTTTAATCTTTCTATTATTCTCCGTCCACTTTAGTCTTTCCACTACAGTCTCCACTTTATTCTGTCCACTACAGTCTTTCCACTTTAGTCTTTCCACTTTAGTCTTTCCACTATAGTCTCCACTTGATTCTGTCCACTTTAGTCTTTCCACTATTCTCCGTCCACTTTAGTCTTTCCACTATAGTCTCCACTTTAGTCTGTCCACTACAGTCTTCCACTATAGTCTTTCCACTATAGTCTTTCCACTTTAGTCTTTCCACTATTCTCCGTCCACTTTAGTCTTTCCACTATAGTCTCCACTTTATTCTGTCCACTACAGTCTTTCCACTATAGTATATCCACTATAGTCTGTCCACTTTAGTCTTTCCAATTTAGTTTTTCCACTTTAGTCTGTCCACTTCAGTCTTTCCACTATAGTCTGTCCACTTTAGTCTTTAAAACTTTAGTCTTTCCACTATAGTCTCCACTTTATTCTGTCCACTACAGACTTTCCACTATAGTCTTTCCACTATAGTCTTTCCACTTTAGACTTTCTATTATTCTCTGTCCAATTTAGTCTTTCCACTATAGTCTCCACTTTATTCTGTCCACTACAGTCTTTCAACTATAGTCTTTCAACTACAGTCTGTCCACTTTAGTCTTTCCACTATAGTCTGTCCACTTTAGTCTTTCCAATTTAGTTTTTCCACTTTAGTCTTTCCACTATAGTCTTTCCACTATAGTCTTTCCACTATAGTCTGTCCACTTTATCTTTCCAATTTAGTTTTTCCACTTTAGTCTGTCCACTTCAGTCTTTCCACTATAGTCTGTCCACTTTAGTCTTTCCGCTTTAGTCTTTCCACTATAGTCATACTTTTTCTGTCCACTGCTGTCTTTCCACTATAGTCTTTTCACTATAGTCTGTCCACTTTAGTCTTTCTATTATTCTCTGTCACTTTTGTCTTTCCACTATAGTCTCCACTTTATTCTGTCCACTACAGTCTTTCAACTATAGTCTTTCAACTATAGTCTGTCCACTTTAGTCTTTCCACTATAGTCTGTCCACTTTAGTCTTTCCAATTTAGTTTTTCCACTTTAGTCTTTCCACTTCAGTCTTTCCACCATAGTCTGTCCACTTTAGTCTTTCCACTTTAGTCTTTCCACTATAGTCTCCACTTTATTCTGTCCACTACAGTCTTTACACTATCGTCTTTCCACTATAGTCTTTCCACTATAGTCTTCACTTTATTCTGTCCACTACAGTCTTTCCACTATAGTCTTTCCACTGTAGTCTGTCCACTTTAGTCTCTCCACTTTAGTCTTTCCACTTTATTCTGTCCACTTCAGTGTGTACACTTTAGTCTGCCCACTGAGTCTTTTCACTTCAGTCTTTCCACTATAGTCTGTCCACTTTAGTCTTTCCAATACTCTCTGTCCACTTTAGTCTGTCCACTTTAGTCTTTCCACTATAGTCTCCACTTTATTCTGTCCACTACAGTCTCTCCACTATAGTCTTTCCACTATAGTCTGTCCACTTTAGTCTGTCCACTTTAGTCTTTCCACTTTAGTCTTTCCACTATAGTCTCCACTTTATTCTGTCCACTACAGTCTTTCCACTATAGTCTTTCCACTATAGTCTGTCCACTTTAATCTTTCTATTATTCTCTGTCCACTTTAGTCTTTCCACTACAGTCTCCACTTTATTCTTTCCACTACAGTCTTTCCACTATAGTCTTTCCACTTTAGTCTTTCTACTATAGTCTCCACTTTAATCTGTCCACTACAGTCTTTCCACTTTAGTCTTTCCACTATTCTTTGTCCAGTTTAGTCTTTCCACTTTAGTCTTTCCACTATAGTCTCCACTTTATTCTGTCCACTACAGTCTTTCCACTATAGTCTTTGCACTATAGTCTGTCCACTTTAGTCTTTCCACTATTCTCCGTCCACTTTAGTCTTTCCACTGTTAGTCTGTCCACTACAGTCTTCCACTATAGTCTTTCCACTATAGTCTTTCCACTTTAGTCTTTCCACTATTCTCCGTCCACTTTAGTCTTTCCACTATAGTCTCCGCTTTATTCTGTCCACTACAGTCTTTCCACTATAGTATATCCACTATAGTCTGTCCACTTTAGTCTTTCCACTTTAGTCTTTCCACTTTATTCTGTCCACTGCAGTGTTTACACTTTAGTCTGTCCACGGAGTCTTTCCACTTCAGTCTTTCCACTATAGTCTGTCCACTTTAGTCTTTCCACTTTAGTCTTTTCACTTTAGTCTGTCCACTTAGTCTTTCCACTATAGTCTGTCCACTTTAGTCTTTCCCTTTAGTCTGTCCACTTTAGTCTTTCCACTTTAGTCATTTCCACAATCGTCTGTCCACTTTAGTCTTTCCACTTTAGTCTGTCCACTTTAGTCTTTCCACTATAGTCTGTCCACTTTAGTCTTTCCACTATAGTCCGTCCACTTTAGTCTTTCCACTTTAGTCTTTCCACTTTAGTCTGTCCACTTTAGTCTTTCCACTATAGTCTGTCCACTTGAGTCTTTCCACTCTAGTCTTTCCACTTTATTCTCTCCACTTCAGTGTGTACACTTTAGTTTGTCCTCTGAGTCTTTCCACTTCAGTCTTTCCACTATAGTCTGTCCACTTTAGTCTTTCCACTATAGTCTCCACATTATTCTGTCCACTACAGTCTTTCCACTATAGTCTTTCCACTATAGTCCGTCCACTTTAGTCTTTCCACTTTAGTTCTTCCACTTTAGTCTGTCCACTTTAGTCTTTCCACTTTAGTCTTTCCACTTTAGTCTTTCCATTTTAGTCTGTCCACTTTAGTCTCTCCACTATAGTCTTTCCACTTTAGTCTGTCCACTGAGTCTTTCCACTTCAGTCTTTCCACTATAGTCTGTCCACTTTAGTCTTTCCACTATAGTCTCAACTTTATTCTGTCCACTACAGTCTTTCCACTATAGTCTTTCAACTATAGTCCGTCCACTTTAGTCTTTCCACTTTAGTCTTTCCACTTTAGTCTTTCCACTATAGTCTCCACTTTATTCTGTCCACTTTAGTCTTTCCACTATTCTCCGTCCACTTTAGTCTTTCCACTATAGTCTCCACTTTAGTGTGTCCACTACAGTGTTCCACTATAGTCTTTCCACTATAGTCTTTCCACTATTCTCCGTCCACTTTAGTCCTTCCACTATAGTCTCCACTTTATTCTGTCCACTACAGTCTTTCCACTATAGTATATCCACTATAGTCTGTCCACTTCAGTCTTTCCAATTTAGTTTTTCCACTTTAGTCTGTCCACTCCAGTCTTTCCACTATAGTCTGTCCACTTTAGTCTTTCCACTTTAGTCTTTCCACTATAGTCTCCACTTTATTCTGTCCACTACAGTCTTTCCACTATAGTCTGTCCACTTTAGACTTTCTATTATTCTCTTTCCACTTTAGTCTTTCCACTATAGTCTCCACTTTATTCTGTCCACTACAGTCTTTCAACTATAGTCTTTCAACTATAGTCTGTCCACTTTAGTCTTTCCACTATAGTCTTTCCACTATAGTCTGTCCACTTTAATCTTTCTATTATTCTCTGTCCACTTTAGTCTTTCCACTACAGTCTCCACTTTATTCTGTCTACTACAGTCTTTCCACTATAGTCTTTCAACTATAGTCTGTCCACTTTAGTCTTTCCACTATAGTCTCCACTTTATTCTGTCCACTACAGTCTTTCCACTTTAGTCTTTCCACTATTTTCTGTCCACTTTAGTCTTTCCACTATAGTCTCCACTTTATTCTGTCCACTACAGTCTTTCCACTATAGTCTTTCCACTATAGTCTGTCCACTTTAGTCTTTCAACTATTCTCCGTCCACTTTAGTCTTTCCACTATAGTCTCCACTTTATTCTGTCCACTACAGTCTTTCCACTATAGTCTTTCCACTATCGTCTGTCCACTTTAGTCTTTCCACTATAGTCTCCACTTTATTCTGTCCACTACAGTCTTTCCACTATTCTCTGTCCACTTTTGTCTTTCCACTTTAGTCTTTCCACTATAGTCTCCACTTTATTCTGTCCACTCCAGTCTCTCCACTATAGTCTTTCCACTATAGTCTGTCCACTTTAGTCTGTCCACTTTAGTCTTTCCATGTTTTTCTTTCCACTATAGTCTCCACTTTATTCTGTCCACTACAGTCTTTCCACTATAGTCTTTCCACTATTGTCTGTCCACTTTAATCTTTCTATTATTCTCTGTCCACTTTAGTCTTTCCACTACAGTCTCCACTTTATTCTGTCCACTACAGTCTTTCCACTATAGTCTTTCCACTTTAGTCTTTCTACTATAGTCTCCACTTTAATCTGTCCACTACAGTCTTTCCACTTTAGTCTTTCCACTATTCTTTGTCCACTTTAGTCTTTCCACTTTAGTCTTTCCACTATAGTCTCCACTTTATTCTGTCCAATATAGTCTTTCCACTATAGTCTTTCCACTATAGTCTGTCCACTTTAGTCTTTCCACTATTCTCCGTCCACTCTAGTCTTTCCACTATAGTCTCCACTTTATTCTGTCCACTACAGTCTTTCCACTGTAGTCTTTCCACTATAGTCTGTCCACTTTAGTCTTTCCACTTTAGTCTTTCCACTTTATTCTGTCCACTGCAGTGTGTACACTTTAGTCTGTCCACGGAGTCTTTCCACTTCAGTCTTTCCACTATAGTCTGTCCACTTTAGTTTTTCCACTTTAGTCTTTTCGCTTAAGTCTGTCCACTTAGTCTTTCCACTAGAGTCTGTCCACTTCAGTCTTTCCACTTTAGTCTGTCCACTTTAGTATTTCCACTTTAGTCATTTCCACAATCGTCTGTCCACTTTAGTCTTTCCACTTTAGTCTGTCCACTTTAGTCTTTCCACTATAGTCTGTCCACTATAGTCTCCACTTTATTCTGTCCACTCCAGTCTCTCCACTATAGTCTTTCCACTATAGTCTGTCCACTTTAGTCTGTCCACTTTAGTCTTTCCACGTTTTTCTTTCCACTATAGTCTCCACTTTATTCTGTCCACTACAGTCTTTCCACTATAGTCTTTCCACTATTGTCTGTCCACTTTAATCTTTCTATTATTCTCTGTCCACTTTAGTCTTTCCACTACAGTCTCCACTTTATTCTGTCCACTACAGTCTTTCCACTATAGTCTGTCCACTTTAGTCTTTCCACTTTAGTCTTTCCACTTTAATCTTTCCACTACAGTCTTTCCACTATAGTCTTTCCACTATAGTCTGTCCACTTTAGTCTTTCCACTATAGTCTCCACTTTATTCTGTCCACTTTAGTCTTTCCACTATTGTCCGTCCACTTTAGTCTTTCCACTATAGTCTCCACTTTAGTCTGTCCACTACAGTCTTCCACTGTAGTCTTTCCACTATAGTCTGTCCACTTTGGTCTTTCCACTATAGTCTTTCCACTTTAGTCTGTCCACTGAGTCTTTCCACTTCAGTCGTTCCACTATAGTCTGTCCACTTTAGTCTTTCCACTATAGTCTCCACTTTATTCTGTCCACTACAGTCTTTCCACTATAGTCTTTCAACTATAGTCTGTCCACTTTAGTCTTTCCACTTTAGTCTTTCCACTATAGTCTCCACTTTATTCTGTCCACTTTAGTCTTTCCACTATTCTCCGTCCACTTTAGTCTTTCCACTATAGTCTCCACTTTATTCTGTCCACTACAGTCTTTCCACTATAGTATATCCACTATAGTCTGTCCACTTGAGTCTTTCCAATTTAGTTTTTCCACTTTAGTCTGTCCACTTCAGTCTTTCCACTATAGTCTGTCCACTTTAGTCTTTCCACTTTAGTCTTTCCACTGTAGTCTCCACTTTATTCTGTCCACTACAGTCTTTCCACTATAGTCTTTCCACTATAGTCTGTCCACTTTAGACTTTCTATTATTCTCTGTCCACTTTAGTCTTTCCACTATAGTCTCCACTTTATTCTGTCCGCTACAGTCTTTCAACTATAGTCTTTCAGATATAGTCTGCCCACTTTAGTCTTTCCACTATAGTCTGTCCACTTTAGTCTTTCCAATTTAGTTTTTCCACTTTAGTCTTTCCACTATAGTCTTTCCACTATGGTCTGTCCACTTTAGTCTTTCCACTATTCTCCGTCCACTTTAGTCTTTCCACTATAGTCTCCACTTTATTCTGTCCACTACAGTCTTTCCACTATAGTCTTTCCACTATAGTTTGTCCACTTTAGTCTTTCCAATTTAGTTTTTCCACTTTAGTCTGTCCACTTCAGTCTTTCCACTATAGTCTGTCCACCTTAGTCTTTCCACTTTAGTCTTTCCACTATAGTCTATACTTTATTCTGTCCACTGCAGTCTTTCCACTATAGTCTTTCCACTATAGTCTGTCCACTTTAGTCTTTCTATTATTCTCTGTCCACTTTAGTCTTTCCACTATAGTCTCCTCTTTATTCTGTCCACTACAGTCTTTCAAGTATAGTCTTTCAACTATAGTCTGTCCACTTTAGTCTTTCCAATTTAGTTTTTCCACTTTAGTCTTTTCACTTCAGTCTTTCCACCATAGTCTGTCCACTTTAGTCTTTCCACTATAGTCTGTCCACTTTAGTCTTTCCAATTTAGTTTTTCCACTTTAGTCTGTCCACTTCAGTCTTTCCACTATAGTCTGTCCACCTTAGTCTTTCCACTTTAGTCTTTCCACTATAGTCTATACTTTATTCTGTCCACTGCAGTCTTTCCACTATAGTCTTTCCACTATAGTCTGTCCACTTTAGTCTTTCTATTATTCTCTGTCCACTTTAGTCTTTCCACTATAGTGTCCCCTTTATTCTGTCCACTACAGTCTTTCCACTATAGTCTTTCCACTATAGTCTCCACTTTATTCTGTCCACTACAGTCTTTCCACTATAGTCTTTCCGCTATAGTCTGTCCACTTTAGTCTTTCCACTATTCTCTGTCCACTTTAGTCTTTCCACTATACTCTCCACTTTATTCTGTCCACTACAGTCTTTCCACTTAAGTCTTTCCAATATAGTCTGTCCACTTTAGTCTTTCCACTTTAATCTTTCCACTTTAGTCTGTCCACTTTAGTCTTTCCACTATAGTCTGTCCACTTTAGTCTTTCCAATTTAGTTTTTCCACTTTAGTCTGTCTACTTCAGTCTTTCCACTATAGTCTGTCCACTTTAGTCTTTCCACTTTAGTCTTTCCACTGTAGTCTCCACTTTATTCTGTCCACTACAGTCTTTCCACTATAGTCTTTCCACTGTAGTCTGTCCACTTTAGACTTTCTATTATTCTCTGTCCACTTTAGTCTTTCCACTATAGTCTCCACTTTATTCTGTCCACTACAGTCTTTCAACTATAGTCTTTCAGATATAGTCTGCCCACTTTAGTCTTTCCACTATAGTCTGTCCACTTTAGTCTTTCCAATTTAGTTTTTCCACTTTAGTCTTTACACTATAGTCTTTCCACTATGGTCTGTCCACTTTAGTCTTTCCACTATTCTCCGTCCACTTTAGTCTTTCCACTATAGTCTCCACTTTATTCTGTCCACTACAGTCTTTCCACTATAGTCTTTCCACTATAGTCTGTCCACTTTAGTCTTTCCACTTTAGTCATTTCCACAATCGTCTGTCCACTTTAGTCTTTCCACTTTAGTCTGTCCACTTTAGTCTTTCCACTATAGTCTGTCCACTTTAGTCTTTCCACTATAGTCCGTCCACTTTAGTCTTTCCACTTTAGTCTTTCCACTTTAGTCTGTCCACTTTAGTCTTTCCACTATAGTCTGTCCACTTGAGTCTTTCCACTCTAGTCTTTCCACTTTATTCTCTCCACTTCAGTGTGTACACTTTAGTTTGTCCTCTGAGTCTTTCCACTTCAGTCTTTCCACTATAGTCTGTCCACTTTAGTCTTTCCACTATAGTCTCCACTTTATTCTGTCCACTACAGTCTTTCCACTATAGTCTTTCCACTATAGTCTGTCCACTTTAGTCTTTCCACTTTAGTTTTTCCACTTTAGTCTGTCCACTTTAGTCTTTCCACTTCAGTCTTTCCACTTTATTCTGTCCAATTCAGTGTGTACACTTTAGTCTGTCCACTGAGTCTTTCAACTTCAGTCTTTCCACTATAGTCTTTCCACTTTAGTCTTTCCACTTTAGTCTTTCCATTTTAGTCTGTCCACTTTAGTCTCTCCACTATAGTCTTTCCACTTTAGTCTGTCCACTGAGTCTTTCCACTTCAGTCTTTCCACTATGGTCTGTCCACTTTAGTCTTTCCACTATAGTCTCAACTTTATTCTGTCCACTACAGTCTTTCCACTATAGTCTTTCAACTATAGTCCGTCCACTTTAGTCTTTCCACTTTAGTCTTTCCACTTTAGTCTTTCCACTATAGTCTCCACTTTATTCTGTCCACTTTAGTCTTTCCACTATTCTCCGTCTACTTTAGTCTTTCCACTATAGTCTCCACTTTAGTGTGTCCACTACAGTGTTCCACTATAGTCTTTCCACTATTCTCCGTCCACTTTAGTCCTTCCACTATAGTCTCCACTTTATTCTGTCCACTACAGTCTTTCCACTATAGTATATCCACTATAGTCTGTCCACTTCAGTCTTTCCAATTTAGTTTTTCCACTTTAGTCTGTCCACTCCAGTCTTTCCACTATAGTCTGTCCACTTTAGTCTTTCCACTTTAGTCTTTCCACTATAGTCTCAACTTTATTCTGTCCACTACAGTCTTTCCACTATAGTCTTTCAACTATAGTCCGTCCACTTTAGTCTTTCCACTTTAGTCTTTCCACTTTAGTCTTTCCACTATAGTCTCCACTTTATTCTGTCCACTTTAGTCTTTCCACTATTCTCCGTCTACTTTAGTCTTTCCACTATAGTCTCCACTTTAGTGTGTCCACTACAGTGTTCCACTATAGTCTTTCCACTATTCTCCGTCCACTTTAGTCCTTCCACTATAGTCTCCACTTTATTCTGTCCACTACAGTCTTTCCACTATAGTATATCCACTATAGTCTGTCCACTTCAGTCTTTCCAATTTAGTTTTTCCACTTTAGTCTGTCCACTCCAGTCTTTCCACTATAGTCTGTCCACTTTAGTCTTTCCACTTTAGTCTTTCCACTATAGTCTCCACTTTATTCTGTCCACTACAGTCTTTCAACTATAGTCTTTCAACTATAGTCTGTCCACTTTAGTCTTTCCACTATAGTCTTTCCACTATAGTCTGTCCACTTTAATCTTTCTATTATTCTCTGTCCACTTTAGTCTTTCCACTACAGTCTCCACTTTATTCTGTCTACTACAGTCTTTCCACTATAGTCTTTCAACTATAGTCTGTCCACTTTAGTCTTTCCACTATAGTCTCCACTTTATTCTGTCCACTACAGTCTTTCCACTTTAGTCTTTCCACTATTTTCTGTCCACTTTAGTCTTTCCACTATAGTCTCCACTTTATTCTGTCCACTACAGTCTTTCCACTATAGTCTTTCCACTATAGTCTGTCCACTTTAGTCTTTCAACTATTCTCCGTCCACTTTAGTCTTTCCACTATAGTCTCCACTTTATTCTGTCCACTACAGTCTTTCCACTATAGTCTTTCCACTATCGTCTGTCCACTTTAGTCTTTCCACTATAGTCTCCACTTTATTCTGTCCACTACAGTCTTTCCACTATTCTCTGTCCACTTTTTTCTTTCCACTTTAGTCTTTCCACTATAGTCTCCACTTTATTCTGTCCACTCCAGTCTCTCCACTATAGTCTTTCCACTATAGTCTGTCCACTTTAGTCTGTCCACTTTAGTCTTTCCACGTTTTTCTTTCCACTATAGTCTCCACTTTATTCTGTCCACTACAGTCTTTCCACTATAGTCTTTCCACTATTGTCTGTCCACTTTAATCTTTCTATTATTCTCTGTCCACTTTAGTCTTTCCACTACAGTCTCCACTTTATTCTGTCCACTACAGTCTTTCCACTATAGTCTTTCCACTTTAGTCTTTCTACTATAGTCTCCACTTTAATCTGTCCACTACAGTCTTTCCACTCTAGTCTTTCCACTATTCTTTGTCCACTTTAGTCTTTCCACTTTAGTCTTTCCACTATAGTCTCCACTTTATTCTGTCCAATACAGTCTTTCCACTATAGTCTTTCCACTATAGTCTGTCCACTTTAGTCTTTCCACTATTCTCCGTCCACTCTAGTCTTTCCACTATAGTCTCCACTTTATTCTGTCCACTACAGTCTTTCCACTGTAGTCTTTCCACTATAGTCTGTCCACCTTAGTCTTTCCACTTTAGTCTTTCCACTATAGTCTATACTTTATTCTGTCCACTGCAGTCTTTCCACTATAGTCTTTCCACTATAGTCTGTCCACTTTAGTCTTTCTATTATTCTCTGTCCACTTTAGTCTTTCCACTATAGTGTCCACTTTATTCTGTCCACTACAGTCTTTCCACTATAGTCTTTCCACTTTAGTCTTTCTACTATAGTCTCCACTTTAATCTGTCCACTACAGTCTTTCCACTCTAGTCTTTCCACTATTCTTTGTCCACTTTAGTCTTTCCACTTTAGTCTTTCCACTATAGTCTCCACTTTATTCTGTCCAATACAGTCTTTCCACTATAGTCTTTCCACTATAGTCTGTCCACTTTAGTCTCTCCACTATTCTCCGTCCACTCTAGTCTTTCCACTATAGTCTCCACTTTATTCTGTCCACTACAGTCTTTCCACTTCAGTCTTTCCACTATAGTCTGTCCACCTTAGTCTTTCCACTTTAGTCTTTCCACTATAGTCTATACTTTATTCTGTCCACTGCAGTCTTTCCACTATAGTCTTTCCACTATAGTCTGTCCACTTTAGTCTTTCTATTATTCTCTGTCCACTTTAGTCTTTCCACTATAGTGTCCACTTTATTCTGTCCACTACAGTCTTTCCACTATAGTCTTTCCACTATAGTCTCCACTTTATTCTGTCCACTACAGTCTTTCCACTATAGTCTTTCCGCTATAGTCTGTCCACTTTAGTCTTTCCACTATTCTCTGTCCACTTTAGTCTTTCCACTATACTCTCCACTTTATTCTGTCCACTACAGTCTTTCCACTTAAGTCTTTCCAATATAGTCCGTCCACTTTAGTCTTTCCACTTTAATCTTTCCACTTTAGTCTGTCCACTTTAGTCTTTCCACTATAGTCTGTCCACTTTAGTCTTTCCAATTTAGTTTTTCCACTTTAGTCTGTCTACTTCAGTCTTTCCACTATAGTCTGTCCACTTTAGTCTTTCCACTTTAGTCTTTCCACTGTAGTCTCCACTTTATTCTGTCCACTACAGTCTTTCCACTATAGTCTTTCCACTGTAGTCTGTCCACTTTAGACTTTCTATTATTCTCTGTCCACTTTAGTCTTTCCACTATAGTCTCCACTTTATTCTGTCCACTACAGTCTTTCAACTATAGTCTTTCAGATATAGTCTGCCCACTTTAGTCTTTCCACTATAGTCTGTCCACTTTAGTCTTTCCAATTTAGTTTTTCCACTTTAGTCTTTACACTATAGTCTTTCCACTATGGTCTGTCCACTTTAGTCTTTCCACTATTCTCCGTCCACTTTAGTCTTTCCACTATAGTCTCCACTTTATTCTGTCCACTACAGTCTTTCCACTATAGTCTTTCCACTATAGTCTGTCCACTTTAGTCTTTCCACTTTAGTCATTTCCACAATCGTCTGTCCACTTTAGTCTTTCCACTTTAGTCTGTCCACTTTAGTCTTTCCACTATAGTCTGTCCACTTTAGTCTTTCCACTATAGTCCGTCCACTTTAGTCTTTCCACTTTAGTCTTTCCACTTTAGTCTGTCCACTTTAGTCTTTCCACTATAGTCTGTCCACTTGAGTCTTTCCACTCTAGTCTTTCCACTTTATTCTCTCCACTTCAGTGTGTACACTTTAGTTTGTCCTCTGAGTCTTTCCACTTCAGTCTTTCCACTATAGTCTGTTCACTTTAGTCTTTCCACTATAGTCTCCACTTTATTCTGTCCACTACAGTCTTTCCACTATAGTCTTTCCACTATAGTCTGTCCACTTTAGTCTTTCCACTTTAGTTTTTCCACTTTAGTCTGTCCACTTTAGTCTTTCCACTTCAGTCTTTCCACTTTATTCTGTCCAATTCAGTGTGTACACTTTAGTCTGTCCACTGAGTCTTTCAACTTCAGTCTTTCCACTATAGTCTTTCCACTTTAGTCTTTCCACTTTAGTCTTTCCATTTTAGTCTGTCCACTTTAGTCTCTCCACTATAGTCTTTCCACTTTAGTCTGTCCACTGAGTCTTTCCACTTCAGTCTTTCCACTATAGTCTGTCCACTTTAGTCTTTCCACTATAGTCTCAACTTTATTCTGTCCACTACAGTCTTTCCACTATAGTCTTTCAACTATAGTCCGTCCACTTTAGTCTTTCCACTTTAGTCTTTCCACTTTAGTCTTTCCACTATAGTCTCCACTTTATTCTGTCCACTTTAGTCTTTCCACTATTCTCCGTCTACTTTAGTCTTTCCACTATAGTCTCCACTTTAGTGTGTCCACTACAGTGTTCCACTATAGTCTTTCCACTATTCTCCGTCCACTTTAGTCCTTCCACTATAGTCTCCACTTTATTCTGTCCACTACAGTCTTTCCACTATAGTATATCCACTATAGTCTGTCCACTTCAGTCTTTCCAATTTAGTTTTTCCACTTTAGTCTGTCCACTCCAGTCTTTCCACTATAGTCTGTCCACTTTAGTCTTTCCACTTTAGTCTTTCCACTATAGTCTCCACTTTATTCTGTCCACTACAGTCTTTCCACTATAGTCTGTCCACTTTAGACTTTCTATTATTCTCTTTCCACTTTAGTCTTTCCACTATAGTCTCCACTTTATTCTGTCCACTACAGTCTTTCAACTATAGTCTTTCAACTATAGTCTGTCCACTTTAGTCTTTCCACTATAGTCTTTCCACTATAGTCTGTCCACTTTAATCTTTCTATTATTCTCTGTCCACTTTAGTCTTTCCACTACAGTCTCCACTTTATTCTGTCTACTACAGTCTTTCCACTATAGTCTTTCAACTATAGTCTGTCCACTTTAGTCTTTCCACTATAGTCTCCACTTTATTCTGTCCACTACAGTCTTTCCACTTTAGTCTTTCCACTATTTTCTGTCCACTTTAGTCTTTCCACTATAGTCTCCACTTTATTCTGTCCACTACAGTCTTTCCACTATAGTCTTTCCACTATAGTCTGTCCACTTTAGTCTTTCAACTATTCTCCGTCCACTTTAGTCTTTCCACTATAGTCTCCACTTTATTCTGTCCACTACAGTCTTTCCACTATAGTCTTTCCACTATCGTCTGTCCACTTTAGTCTTTCCACTATAGTCTCCACTTTATTCTGTCCACTACAGTCTTTCCACTATTCTCTGTCCACTTTTGTCTTTCCACTTTAGTCTTTCCACTATAGTCTCCACTTTATTCTGTCCACTCCAGTCTCTCCACTATAGTCTTTCCACTATAGTCTGTCCACTTTAGTCTGTCCACTTTAGTCTTTCCACGTTTTTCTTTCCACTATAGTCTCCACTTTATTCTGTCCACTACAGTCTTTCCACTATAGTCTTTCCACTATTGTCTGTCCACTTTAATCTTTCTATTATTCTCTGTCCACTTTAGTCTTTCCACTACAGTCTCCACTTTATTCTGTCCACTACAGTCTTTCCACTATAGTCTTTCCACTTTAGTCTTTCTACTATAGTCTCCACTTTAATCTGTCCACTACAGTCTTTCCACTCTAGTCTTTCCACTATTCTTTGTCCACTTTAGTCTTTCCACTTTAGTCTTTCCACTATAGTCTCCACTTTATTCTGTCCAATACAGTCTTTCCACTATAGTCTTTCCACTATAGTCTGTCCACTTTAGTCTTTCCACTATTCTCCGTCCACTTTAGTCTTTCCACTATAGTCTCCACTTTATTCTGTCCACTACAGTCTTTCCACTATAGTATATCCACTATAGTCTGTCCACTTGAGTCTTTCCAATTTAGTTTTTCCACTTTAGTCTGTCCACTTCAGTCTTTCCACTATAGTCTGTCCACTTTAGTCTTTCCACTTTAGTCTTTCCACTGTAGTCTCCACTTTATTCTGTCCACTACAGTCTTTCCACTATAGTCTTTCCACTATAGTCTGTCCACTTTAGACTTTCTATTATTCTCTGTCCACTTTAGTCTTTCCACTATAGTCTCCACTTTATTCTGTCCGCTACAGTCTTTCAACTATAGTCTTTCAGATATAGTCTGCCCACTTTAGTCTTTCCACTATAGTCTGTCCACTTTAGTCTTTCCAATTTAGTTTTTCCACTTTAGTCTTTCCACTATAGTCTTTCCACTATGGTCTGTCCACTTTAGTCTTTCCACTATTCTCCGTCCACTTTAGTCTTTCCACTATAGTCTCCACTTTATTCTGTCCACTACAGTCTTTCCACTATAGTCTTTCCACTATAGTTTGTCCACTTTAGTCTTTCCAATTTAGTTTTTCCACTTTAGTCTGTCCACTTCAGTCTTTCCACTATAGTCTGTCCACCTTAGTCTTTCCACTTTAGTCTTTCCACTATAGTCTATACTTTATTCTGTCCACTGCAGTCTTTCCACTATAGTCTTTCCACTATAGTCTGTCCACTTTAGTCTTTCTATTATTCTCTGTCCACTTTAGTCTTTCCACTATAGTCTCCACTTTATTCTGTCCACTACAGTCTTTCAAGTATAGTCTTTCAACTATAGTCTGTCCACTTTAGTCTTTCCAATTTAGTTTTTCCACTTTAGTCTTTTCACTTCAGTCTTTCCACCATAGTCTGTCCACTTTAGTCTTTCCACTATAGTCTGTCCACTTTAGTCTTTCCAATTTAGTTTTTCCACTTTAGTCTGTCCACTTCAGTCTTTCCACTATAGTCTGTCCACCTTAGTCTTTCCACTTTAGTCTTTCCACTATAGTCTATACTTTATTCTGTCCACTGCAGTCTTTCCACTATAGTCTTTCCACTATAGTCTGTCCACTTTAGTCTTTCTATTATTCTCTGTCCACTTTAGTCTTTCCACTATAGTGTCCACTTTATTCTGTCCACTACAGTCTTTCCACTATAGTCTTTCCACTATAGTCTCCACTTTATTCTGTCCACTACAGTCTTTCCACTATAGTCTTTCCGCTATAGTCTGTCCACTTTAGTCTTTCCACTATTCTCTGTCCACTTTAGTCTTTCCACTATACTCTCCACTTTATTCTGTCCACTACAGTCTTTCCACTTAAGTCTTTCCAATATAGTCTGTCCACTTTAGTCTTTCCACTTTAATCTTTCCACTTTAGTCTGTCCACTTTAGTCTTTCCACTATAGTCTGTCCACTTTAGTCTTTCCAATTTAGTTTTTCCACTTTAGTCTGTCTACTTCAGTCTTTCCACTATAGTCTGTCCACTTTAGTCTTTCCACTTTAGTCTTTCCACTGTAGTCTCCACTTTATTCTGTCCACTACAGTCTTTCCACTATAGTCTTTCCACTGTAGTCTGTCCACTTTAGACTTTCTATTATTCTCTGTCCACTTTAGTCTTTCCACTATAGTCTCCACTTTATTCTGTCCACTACAGTCTTTCAACTATAGTCTTTCAGATATAGTCTGCCCACTTTAGTCTTTCCACTATAGTCTGTCCACTTTAGTCTTTCCAATTTAGTTTTTCAACTTTAGTCTTTACACTATAGTCTTTCCACTATGGTCTGTCCACTTTAGTCTTTCCACTATTCTCCGTCCACTTTAGTCTTTCCACTATAGTCTACACTTTATTCTGTCCACTACAGTCTTTCCACTATAGTCTTTCCACTATAGTCGGTCCACTTTAGTCTTTCCACTTTAGTCATTTCCACAATCGTCTGTCCACTTTAGTCTTTCCACTTTAGTCTGTCCACTTTAGTCTTTCCACTATAGTCTGTCCACTTTAGTCTTTCCACTATAGTCCGTCCACTTTAGTCTTTCCACTTTAGTCTTTCCACTTTAGTCTGTCCACTTTAGTCTTTCCACTATAGTCTGTCCACTTGAGTCTTTCCACTCTAGTCTTTCCACTTTATTCTCTCCACTTCAGTGTGTACACTTTAGTTTGTCCTCTGAGTCTTTCCACTTCAGTCTTTCCACTATAGTCTGTCCACTTTAGTCTTTCCACTATAGTCTCCACTTTATTCTGTCCACTACAGTCTTTCCACTATAGTCTTTCCACTATAGTCTGTCCACTTTAGTCTTTCCACTTTAGTTTTTCCACTTTAGTCTGTCCACTTTAGTCTTTCCACTTCAGTCTTTCCACTTTATTCTGTCCAATTCAGTGTGTACACTTTAGTCTGTCCACTGAGTCTTTCAACTTCAGTCTTTCCACTATAGTCTTTCCACTTTAGTCTTTCCACTTTAGTCTTTCCATTTTAGTCTGTCCACTTTAGTCTCTCCACTATAGTCTTTCCACTTTAGTCTGTCCACTGAGTCTTTCCACTTCAGTCTTTCCACTATAGTCTGTCCACTTTAGTCTTTCCACTATAGTCTCAACTTTATTCTGTCCACTACAGTCTTTCCACTATAGTCTTTCAACTATAGTCCGTCCACTTTAGTCTTTCCACTTTAGTCTTTCCACTTTAGTCTTTCCACTATAGTCTCCACTTTATTCTGTCCACTTTAGTCTTTCCACTATTCTCCGTCTACTTTAGTCTTTCCACTATAGTCTCCACTTTAGTGTGTCCACTACAGTGTTCCACTATAGTCTTTCCACTATAGTCTTTCCACTATTCTCCGTCCACTTTAGTCCTTCCACTATAGTCTCCACTTTATTCTGTCCACTACAGTCTTTCCACTATAGTATATCCACTATAGTCTGTCCACTTCAGTCTTTCCAATTTAGTTTTTCCACTTTAGTCTGTCCACTCCAGTCTTTCCACTATAGTCTGTCCACTTTAGTCTTTCCACTTTAGTCTTTCCACTATAGTCTCCACTTTATTCTGTCCACTACAGTCTTTCCACTATAGTCTGTCCACTTTAGACTTTCTATTATTCTCTTTCCACTTTAGTCTTTCCACTATAGTCTCCACTTTATTCTGTCCACTACAGTCTTTCAACTATAGTCTTTCAACTATAGTCTGTCCACTTTAGTCTTTCCACTATAGTCTTTCCACTATAGTCTGTCCACTTTAATCTTTCTATTATTCTCTGTCCACTTTAGTCTTTCCACTACAGTCTCCACTTTATTCTGTCTACTACAGTCTTTCCACTATAGTCTTTCAACTATAGTCTGTCCACTTTAGTCTTTCCACTATAGTCTCCACTTTATTCTGTCCACTACAGTCTTTCCACTTTAGTCTTTCCACTATTTTCTGTCCACTTTAGTCTTTCCACTATAGTCTCCACTTTATTCTGTCCACTACAGTCTTTCCACTATAGTCTTTCCACTATAGTCTGTCCACTTTAGTCTTTCAACTATTCTCCGTCCACTTTAGTCTTTCCACTATAGTCTCCACTTTATTCTGTCCACTACAGTCTTTCCACTATAGTCTTTCCACTATCGTCTGTCCACTTTAGTCTTTCCACTATAGTCTCCACTTTATTCTGTCCACTACAGTCTTTCCACTATTCTCTGTCCACTTTTGTCTTTCCACTTTAGTCTTTCCACTATAGTCTCCACTTTATTCTGTCCACTCCAGTCTCTCCACTATAGTCTTTCCACTATAGTCTGTCCACTTAGTCTGTCCACTTTAGTCTTTCCACGTTTTTCTTTCCACTATAGTCTCCACTTTATTCTGTCCACTACAGTCTTTCCACTATAGTCTTTCCACTATTGTCTGTCCACTTTAATCTTTCTATTATTCTCTGTCCACTTTAGTCTTTCCACTACAGTCTCCACTTTATTCTGTCCACTACAGTCTTTCCACTATAGTCTTTCCACTTTAGTCTTTCTACTATAGTCTCCACTTTAATCTGTCCACTACAGTCTTTCCACTCTAGTCTTTCCACTATTCTTTGTCCACTTTAGTCTTTCCACTTTAGTCTTTCCACTATAGTCTCCACTTTATTCTGTCCAATACAGTCTTTCCACTATAGTCTTTCCACTATAGTCTGTCCACTTTAGTCTTTCCACTATTCTCCGTCCACTCTAGTCTTTCCACTATAGTCTCCACTTTATTCTGTCCACTACAGTCTTTCCACTGTAGTCTTTCCACTATAGTCTGTCCACTTTAGTCTTTCCACTTTAGTCTTTCCACTTTATTCTGTCCACTGCAGTGTGTACACTTTAGTCTGTCCACGGAGTCTTTCCACTTCAGTCTTTCCACTATAGTCTGTCCACTTTAGTTTTTCCACTTTAGTCTTTTCGCTTAAGTCTGTCCACTTAGTCTTTCCACTAGAGTCTGTCCACTTCAGTCTTTCCACTTTAGTCTGTCCACTTTAGTATTTCCACTTTAGTCATTTCCACAATCGTCTGTCCACTTTAGTCTTTCCACTTTAGTCTGTCCACTTTAGTCTTTCCACTTTAGTCTGTCCACTTTAGTCTTTCCACTATAGTCTGTCCACTATAGTCTCCACTTTATTCTGTCCACTCCAGTCTCTCCACTATAGTCTTTCCACTATAGTCTGTCCACTTTAGTCTGTCCACTTTAGTCTTTCCACGTTTTTCTTTCCACTATAGTCTCCACTTTATTCTGTCCACTACAGTCTTTCCACTATAGTCTTTCCACTATTGTCTGTCCACTTTAATCTTTCTATTACTCTCTGTCCACTTTAGTCTTTCCACTACAGTCTCCACTTTATTCTGTCCACTACAGTCTTTCCACTATAGTCTGTCCACTTTAGTCTTTCCACTTTAGTCTTTCCACTTTAATCTTTCCACTACAGTCTTTCCACTATAGTCTTTCCACTATAGTCTGTCCACTTTAGTCTTTCCACTATAGTCTCCACTTTATTCTGTCCACTTTAGTCTTTCCACTATTCTCCGTCCACTTTAGTCTTTCCACTATAGTCTCCACTTTAGTCTGTCCACTACAGTCTTCCACTATAGTCTTTCCACTATAGTCTGTCCACTTTGGTCTTTCCACTATAGTCTTTCCACTTTAGTCTGTCCACTGAGTCTTTCCACTTCAGTCGTTCCACTATAGTCTGTCCACTTTAGTCTTTCCACTATAGTCTCCACTTTATTCTGTCCACTACAGTCTTTCCACTATAGTCTTTCAACTATAGTCTGTCCACTTTAGTCTTTCCACTTTAGTCTTTCCACTATAGTCTCCACTTTATTCTGTCCACTTTAGTCTTTCCACTATTCTCCGTCCACTTTAGTCTTTCCACTATAGTCTCCACTTTATTCTGTCCACTACAGTCTTTCCACTATAGTATATCCACTATAGTCTGTCCACTTGAGTCTTTCCAATTTAGTTTTTCCACTTTAGTCTGTCC